>JAUPMV010000164.1:0-77416 GCA_030848855.1 Branchinecta sandiegonensis | reverse complement strand
CACTATAGTCTCCACTTATCTGTCCACCACAGTCTTTCCACTATAGTCTTTCCACTATAGTCTGTCCACTTTAGTCTTTCCACTTTAGTCTTTCCACTTTAGTCTGTTCACTTTAATCTTTCCACTATAGTCTGTCAACTTTAGTCTTTCCGCTTTAGTCTGTCTACTTAGTCTTTCCACTATAGTCTGTCCACTTTAGTCTTTCCACTTTGGTCTGTCCACTTTAGTCTGTCCACTTTAGTCTTTCCACTTTAGTCTGTCCACCATAGTCTTTCCACTATAGTCTGTCAACTTTAGTCTTTTTACTTTAGTCTTTCCACTTTAGTCTGTCCACTTTAGTCTTTCCACTATAGTCTGTCCACTTTAGTCTTTCCACTTTAGTCTTTCCGCTTTAGTCTGTCCACGTAGTCTTTCCACTAGAGTCTGTCCACTTTAGTCTGTCCACTTTAGTCTTTCCACTTTAGTCTTTCCACTCTAATCTGTTCACTTTTAGTCTTTCCACTATAGTTTGTCCACTTTAGTCTTTCCACTTTAGTCTTTCCGCTTTAGTCTGTCCACTTAGTCTTCCCACTGGAGTTTGTCCACTTTAAGATAGGTGCCCACCGGACACGAATTCGCGTTCGCCTGGGCGAATTTGACGTCGCGCGCGGAAAAAATCCGCTTCGCCAGGCAAAAATTTCGCGCCGCGCCGTTTCAACTTCAAGTCGATTTTCTTTCGCGCCGCCCCTTGTTCGCGCAGCGAAATTCAGGAAATCAACAACCAACTTGGCCAAAGCACTGTAGAAAAGGTTCTGATGTAGGCTAGACAGATTGGTTGCTCTTCTGGGGAGTTATCTAGCCACATATAAGCAGAGACTGAAGTAGCACAAGGCCCAAATCTCATCAAAAATGTTTGGAAGAGCATTTCTAAGAGGAGATGAATGTGGATGGTGAGTAGCCTTTTCATAATGTTTACTGTATACCAGTCAATCTCAAGTCCTTGGTTTAATATACTCTATCAGAGCATTTTGAATAGGATATCCCAAAACCCAGGGCTGCGGTAGACTGCTATTAAAATCCAAGTGAGCTTCGGTGGACATCAAACTTGTCAAACTTCCCTGAACCAATTTTCTTTGCTCTCTTCTTTTTTCTGACCTCACAAGGACTCTCCATTCTGAAGAGTAGTTTCTCTCCCAGAGGAGAATTCATCTTTCTGTTAGGTAGCCTAGGTAGGCTACAGAAGAGGTACCCATGCTCGGATGTATATAACCTCAAAACTGGCCTCAAAATTGTTGAAAAGAAATTCTTGACAGTAGGAACTAGCCACGACTGCCAAGAAATTATTGCTGAACATTTTTTTTACCAATTCGAGGTTATGTACATTTGAGGCAGGGTACCGCTCCTGTAGCCTATCTGATAGTTCAGCTTTTTCTTTGGTTATCAAAAATATTTGATGTATATCCTATATCTTTCCCGTCTCTACAGCCTATAGAAATATAGGCTAGTATCTCATTAGCCAGTAGCCCAATACAGTATATATATGTAACTTATAATATATAACTCATTACTTGACAGTAGCAACTAGCCACGACTGCCAAGAAATTGTTGCTGAACATTTTTTTTTACCAATTTCGAGGTTATGTACATTCGAGGCAGAGTACCTCTCCTGTAGCCTATCTGATATTTCAGCCTTTTCTTTGGTTATCAAAGATATTTGATGTATATCCTATATCTTTCCTGGTCTCTACAGCCTATACAAATATAGGCTAGTATCTCATTAGCCAGTAGCCCAATACAGTATATATATATAACTTATAATATATAACTTATTACCAGTAAAATTGTTGCAGAATATGACAAAGGTTTGAATATACCTTTAATGTTCCTGTGTAGGAGTTCCGTAAAGACTTGTTTATGTAGGCTGCTGTAATTACGAGAGAAGATCCCCCAACTCAACGTTCTAGGTAGGCTACTTTATGCAGTATTAAAGGTACTGTTCTAAGATAACCATTCTTTCTGCCGAAGCTGATTGAGAACATAGTTTGTGGTGCTAATGGAAGCAGTTTAATTATTTCAAGCCAAGGCATGAAGAGGACCCTTGCCAAGAAGGGACTAAGTATTTCCTCAGATAAATTTTCATCTGACATATTCTGTTTAGCACCAACAACTGTATTTCAAAACATTAAAAGAGAATGTTATATTGCAGCAGCTAATGATTTTTTTTTCTTTTCAGTTTTGTGAGGTGCAAGAGCAAATGGGAAAACATCATAGATACAGCCATGAACATCTAAGAAAGAAAGAGGTTTCTCAAAAGCTGCTCAGGTGTAGGTAAGGCTTCAACTTGGATATGATGAAGCCCTGTCCTTTCAAGCTCCATGTGTAGCTTGTGATACCAGCATCAAAACAAACTTTGTGATGCAAACTGATCAGTCTGATCGCAAAAACTGTCAACGAGCACATAAGCAGTATATGACACCAATTACTCGACTGACACAACTATGATTGTAGAAGTGGCACAGAACAATGACCACCTGTTTGAAAGGATACAGAACCAGAAGAGCTAAGCAACACTTCTCATTTGGAAACACCACCACATTGGAAAAAGGTTCTGCAAACACTGTAGTAAACACACAGCTTTGGACCAGAATTATTGTGAATAATTACTTCATTCTAAACTTTGTAAGGTGTAGTCACCTCAGTGGAATCACCTCTCAGAAATGATGTGAATGCAGAAACTATCAACAAAATTTTAATCAGATGTGACATCTGGACATGACACCTGATGTGAATGCAGAAACTATCAACAAAGTTTTAAGCAGATGCGACACCTGATGTGAATGCAGAAACTATCAACAAAATTTTATGCAGATGTGACACCTGACACAGAACTAAGTGTTAATAGTGCTGTGACAAATGTATAGACAAGAAAGCCTAGTAATGCTGTTATGTGGCTATTACTGTATTTTTTATTGAAATGAGGACGAGGGTGAAGACTTCTCTATAGAGCATTCACAACAAGATAGCTCCAGGGGGTCTTGTTTCTTGCATTATATTTATGTTATGTAGTTTGTATAGTATGAATAAATGAATGAATGAATGAGACGTAGGTTTTTTGAGGTGAGTGGAACTGAGTTCTGAAACTAAAATTCATATTTCAGGAGCTTCTATTGAAGAATATGGTTTAATTGATGTATTTCCTTATTTTCTTTTTTTTTCCTATTTTGGTGCAAATAGAATTAATTTTAGCCCAGTTCGATCTTGTTCCATCCGCCAGTTAACCACCAGTCGACCATACAGTTGACTTTCCACCCTTCATCGTTCTGGTCCTACGCATCTACGTATCCGTATCTGATCATGGCGAATTCGCTTTCCAGTGGGGCCTACGAAACGAATTCGTCGAGCGGCGCGAAATTACAAAATTCGTAGGCGGAAAAGATTCGCGTTCTGTGGGCGCCTAGCTTTAGTCTGTCCACTTTAGTCTTTCCACTATAGTCTCCACTGTATTATGTCCACTACAGTCTTTTCACTTTAGTCTTTCCACTTTAGTTTTTCCACTTTAGTCTGTCCACTTTAGTCTGTCCACTTTAGTCTTTCCACTATAGTCTCCACTTTATTCTGTCCACTACAGTCTTTCCACTATAGTCTTTCCACTATAGTCTGTCCACTTTAGTCTTTCCACTTTAATCTTTCCACTTTAGTCTGTCCACTTTAGTCTTTCCACTATAGTCTGTCCACTTTAGTCTTTCCACTTTAGTCTTTCCACTTTATTCTGTCCACTTCAGTGTGTACACTTTAGTCTGTCCACTGAGTCTTTCCACTACAGTCTTTCCACTATAGTCTGTCCACTTTAGTCTTTCCACTATTCTCTGTCCACTTTAGTCTTTCCACTTTAGCCTCTCCACTATAGTCTCCACTTTATTCTGTCCACTACAGTCTTTCCACTATAGTCTTTCCACTTTATTCTGTCCACTTCAGTGTGTACACTTTAGTCTGTCCACTGAGTCTTTCCACTTCAGTCTTTCCACTATAGTCTGTCCACTTTAGTCTTTCCACTTTAGTCTTTCCAGTATAGTCTCCACTTTATTCTGTCCACTACAGTCTTTCCACTTTAGTCTTTCCAATACTCCCTGTCCACTTTAGTATTTCCACTTTAGTCTTTCCACTATAGTTTCCACTTTATTCTGTCCACTACAGTCTTTCCACTATTTTCTGTCCACTTTAGTCTTTCCACTTTAGTCTTTCCACTATAGTCTCCACTTTATTCTGTCCACTACAGTCTTTCCACTATAGTCTTTCCACTATAGTCTGTCCACTTTAGTCTTTCCACTTTAGTCTGTCCACTTTAGACTTTCCACTATAGTCTGTCCACTTTAGTCTTTCCACTATTCACTGTCCACTTTAGTTTTTCCACTACACTCTCCACTTTATTCTGTCCACTACAGTCTTTCCACTATAGTCTTTCCACTATAGTCTGTCCACTTTAGTCTTTCCACTTTAGTCTGTCCACTTTAGACTTTCCACTATAGTCTGTCCACTTTAGTCTTTCCACTATTCTCTGTCCACTTTAGTCTTTCCACTTTTGTCTTTCCACTATAGTCTCCACTTTATTCTGTCCACTACAGTCTTTCCACTATAGTCTTTCCACTATAGTCTGTCCACTTTAGTCTTTCCACTTTAGTCTTTCCACTTTAGTCTGTCCACTTTAGTCTTTCCACTATAGTCTGTCCACTTTGGTCTTTCCACTTTAGTCTTTCCGCTTTAGTCTGTCCACTTAGTCTTTCCACTGGAGTCTGTCCACTTTAGTCTGTCCACTTTAGTCTTTCCACTATAGTCTCCACTTTATTCTGTCCACTAAGGTCTTTCCACTTTAGTCTTTCCACTTTAGTTTTTCCACTTTAGTCCGTCCACTTCAGTCTTTCCACTATAGTCTGTCCACTTTAGTCTTTCCACTTTAGTCTTTCCACTATAGTCTCCACTTTATTCTGTCCACTACAGTCTTTCCACTATAGTTTTTCCACTTTAGTCTGTCCACTTTAGTCTTTCCACTATAGTCTGTCCACTTTAGTCTTTCCACTACTCTCTGTCCTCTTTAGTCTTTCCTCTTCAGTCTTTCCACTAGAGTCTGTCCACTTTAGTCTTTCCACTTTAGTCTGTCCACTTTAGTCTTTCCACTTTAGTCTTTCCACTATAGACTGTCAACTTTAGTCTTTCCACTATTCTCTGTCCACTTTAGTCTTTCCACTATAGTTTCCACTTTATTCTGTCCACTACAGTCTTTCCACTATAGTCTTTCCACTATCGTCTGTCCACTTTAGTCTTTCCACTTTAGTCTTTCCACTTTAGTCTGTCCACTTTAATCTTTCCACTATAGTCTGTCCACTTTAGTCTTTCCACTTTAGTCTTTCCGCTTTAGTCTGTCTACTTAGTCTTTCCACTATAGTCTTTCCACTATAGTCTGTCCACTTTAGTCTTTCCACTTTAGTCTTTCCACTTTAGTCTGTCCACTTTAGTTTTTCCACTATAGTAGGTCCACTTTAGTCTTTCCACTTTAGTCTTTCCGCTTTAGTCTGTCCACTTAGTCTTTCCACTAAAGTCTGTCCACTTTAGTCTGTCCACTTTAGCCTTTCCACTTTAGTCTGTCCACTATAGTCTTTCCACTATAGTCTGTCCACTTTAGTCTTTCCACTTTAGTCTTTCCACTTTAGTCTGTCCACTTTAGTCTTTCCACTATAGTCTGTCCACTTTAGTCTTTCCACTTTAGTCTTTCCGCTTTAATCCGTCCACTTAGTCTTTCCACTAGAGTCTGTCCACTTTAGTCTGTCCACTTTAGTCTTTCCACTTTAGTCTTTCCACTTTAGTCTTTCCACTTTTGTCTGTCCACTTTAGTCTTTCCACTATAGACTGTCCACTTTAGTCTTTCCACTATTCTCTGTCCACTTTAGTCTTTCCACTATAGTCTCCACTTTATTCTGTCCACTATAGTCTTTCCACTATAGTCTCCACTGTATTATGTCCACTACAGTCTTTCCACTTTAGTCTTTCCACTTTAGTTTTTCCACTTTAGTCTTTCCACTAGAGTCTGTCCACTTTAGTCTGTCCACTTTAGTCTTTCCACTTTAGTCTTTCCACTTTAGTCTTTCCACTTTAGTCTGTTCACTTTAGTCTTTCCACTATAGTCTGTCCACTTTAGTCTTTCCACTTTAGTCTTTTCACTTTATTCTTTCAACTTTAGTCGGTCCACTTTAGTCTTTCCACTATTCTCTGTCCACTTTAGTCTTTCCACTTTAGTCTTTCCACTATAGTCTCCAGTTTATTCTGTCCACTACAGTCTTTCCACTATAGTCTTTCCACTATAGTCTGTCCACTTTAGTCTTTCCAATTTAGTCTTTCCACTTTAGTCTGTCCACTTTAGTCTTTCCACTATAGTCTGTCCACTTTGGTCTTTCCACTTTAGTCTTTCCGCTTTAGTCCGTCCACTTTAGTCTTTCCACTTTAGTCTGTCCACTTTAGTCTGTCCACTTTAGTCTGTCCACTTTAGTCTTTCCACTTTAGTCATTTCCACTATCTTCTATCCAATTTAGTCTTTCCACTTTAGTCTTTCCACTTTAGTCGGTCCACTTTAGTCTTTCCACTATAGTCTGTCCACTTTAGTCTTTCCACTATAGTCTGTCCACTTTAGTCTTTCCACTTTAGTCTTTCCACTTTAGTCTTTCCACTAAAGTCTCCACTTTATTCTTTCCACTACAGTCTTTCCGCTATAGTTTTTCCACTATAGTCTGTCCACTTTAGTCTTTCCACTTTAGTCTTTCCACTTTAGTCTGTCCACTTTAGTCTTTCCACTATAGACTGTCCACTTTAGTCTTTCCACTATAGTTTCCACTTTATTCTGTCCACTACAGTCTTTCCACTATTTTCTGTCCACTTTAGTCTTTCCACTTTAGTCTTTCCACTATAGTCTCCACTTTATTCTGTCCACTACAGTCTTTCCACTATAGTCTTTCCACTATAGTCTGTCCACTTTAGTCTTTCCACTTTAGTCTGTCCACTTTAGACTTTCCACTATAGTCTGTCCACTTTAGTCTTTCCACTATTCACTGTCCACTTTAGTTTTTCCACTACACTCTCCACTTTATTCTGTCCACTACAGTCTTTCCACTATAGTCTTTCCACTATAGTCTGTCCACTTTAGTCTTTCCACTTTAGTCTGTCCACTTTAGACTTTCCACTATAGTCTGTCCACTTTAGTCTTTCCACTATTCTCTGTCCACTTTAGTCTTTCCACTTTTGTCTTTCCACTATAGTCTCCACTTTATTCTGTCCACTACAGTCTTTCCACTATAGTCTTTCCACTATAGTCTGTCCACTTTAGTCTTTCCACTTTAGTCTTTCCACTTTAGTCTGTCCACTTTAGTCTTTCCACTATAGTCTGTCCACTTTGGTCTTTCCACTTTAGTCTTTCCGCTTTAGTCTGTCCACTTAGTCTTTCCACTGGAGTCTGTCCACTTTAGTCTGTCCACTTTAGTCTTTCCACTATAGTCTCCACTTTATTCTGTCCACTAAGGTCTTTCCACTTTAGTGTTTCCACTTTAGTTTTTCCACTTTAGTCCGTCCACTTCAGTCTTTCCACTATAGTCTGTCCACTTTAGTCTTTCCACTTTAGTCTTTCCACTATAGTCTCCACTTTATTCTGTCCACTACAGTCTTTCCACTATAGTTTTTCCACTTTAGTCTGTCCACTTTAGTCTTTCCACTATAGTCTGTCCACTTTAGTCTTTCCACTACTCTCTGTCCACTTTAGTCTTTCCTCTTCAGTCTTTCCACTAGAGTCTGTCCACTTTAGTCTTTCCACTTTAGTCTGTCCACTTTAGTCTTTCCACTTTAGTCTTTCCACTATAGACTGTCAACTTTAGTCTTTCCACTATTCTCTGTCCACTTTAGTCTTTCCACTATAGTCTCCACTTTATTCTGTCCACTACAGTCTTTCCACTACAGTCTTTCCACTATAGTCTGTCCACTTTAGTCTTTCCACTTTAGTCTTTCCACTTTAGTCTGTCCACTTTAATCTTTCCACTATAGTCTGTCCACTTTAGTCTTTCCACTTTAGTCTTTCCGCTTTAGTCTGTCTACTTAGTCTTTCCACTATAGTCTTTCCACTATAGTCTGTCCACTTTAGTCTTTCCACTTTAGTCTTTCCACTTTAGTCTGTCCACTTTAGTTTTTCCACTATAGGTGGTCCACTTTAGTCTTTCCACTTTAGTCTTTCCGCTTTAGTCTGTCCACTTAGTCTTTCCACTAAAGTCTGTCCACTTTAGTCTGTCCACTTTAGCCTTTCCACTTTAGTCTGTCCACTATAGTCTTTCCACTATAGTCTGTCCACTTTAGTCTTTCCACTTTAGTCTTTCCACTTTAGTCTTTCCACTTTAGTCTGTTCACTTTAGTCTTTCCACTATAGTCTGTCCACTTTAGTCTTTCCACTTTAGTCTTTTCACTTTATTCTTTCAACTTTAGTCGGTCCACTTTAGTCTTTCCACTATTCTCTGTCCACTTTAGTCTTTCCACTTTAGTCTTTCCACTATAGTCTCCAGTTTATTCTGTCCACTACAGTCTTTCCACTATAGTCTTTCCACTATAGTCTGTCCACTTTAGTCTTTCCAATTTAGTCTTTCCACTTTAGTCTGTCCACTTTAGTCTTTCCACTATAGTCTGTCCACTTTGGTCTTTCCACTTTAGTCTTTCCGCTTTAGTCCGTCCACTTTAGTCTTTCCACTTTAGTCTGTCCACTTTAGTCTGTCCACTTTAGTCTGTCCACTTTAGTCTTTCCACTTTAGTCATTTCCACTATCTTCTATCCAATTTAGTCTTTCCACTTTAGTCTTTCCACTTTAGTCGGTCCACTTTAGTCTTTCCACTATAGTCTGTCCACTTTAGTCTTTCCACTATAGTCTGTCCACTTTAGTCTTTCCACTTTAGTCTTTCCACTTTAGTCTTTCCACTAAAGTCTCCACTTTATTCTTTCCACTACAGTCTTTCCGCTATAGTTTTTCCACTATAGTCTGTCCACTTTAGTCTTTCCACTTTAGTCTTTCCACTTTAGTCTGTCCACTTTAGTCTTTCCACTATAGACTGTCCACTTTAGTCTTTCCACTATAGTTTCCACTTTATTCTGTCCACTACAGTCTTTCCACTATTTTCTGTCCACTTTAGTCTTTCCACTTTAGTCTTTCCACTATAGTCTCCACTTTATTCTGTCCACTACAGTCTTTCCACTATAGTCTTTCCACTATAGTCTGTCCACTTTAGTCTTTCCACTTTAGTCTGTCCACTTTAGACTTTCCACTATAGTCTGTCCACTTTAGTCTTTCCACTATTCACTGTCCACTTTAGTTTTTCCACTACACTCTCCACTTTATTCTGTCCACTACAGTCTTTCCACTATAGTCTTTCCACTATAGTCTGTCCACTTTAGTCTTTCCACTTTAGTCTGTCCACTTTAGACTTTCCACTATAGTCTGTCCACTTTAGTCTTTCCACTATTCTCTGTCCACTTTAGTCTTTCCACTTTTGTCTTTCCACTATAGTCTCCACTTTATTCTGTCCACTACAGTCTTTCCACTATAGTCTTTCCACTATAGTCTGTCCACTTTAGTCTTTCCACTTTAGTCTTTCCACTTTAGTCTGTCCACTTTAGTCTTTCCACTATAGTCTGTCCACTTTGGTCTTTCCACTTTAGTCTTTCCGCTTTAGTCTGTCCACTTAGTCTTTCCACTGGAGTCTGTCCACTTTAGTCTGTCCACTTTAGTCTTTCCACTATAGTCTCCACTTTATTCTGTCCACTAAGGTCTTTCCACTTTAGTGTTTCCACTTTAGTTTTTCCACTTTAGTCCGTCCACTTCAGTCTTTCCACTATAGTCTGTCCACTTTAGTCTTTCCACTTTAGTCTTTCCACTATAGTCTCCACTTTATTCTGTCCACTACAGTCTTTCCACTATAGTTTTTCCACTTTAGTCTGTCCACTTTAGTCTTTCCACTATAGTCTGTCCACTTTAGTCTTTCCACTACTCTCTGTCCACTTTAGTCTTTCCTCTTCAGTCTTTCCACTAGAGTCTGTCCACTTTAGTCTTTCCACTTTAGTCTGTCCACTTTAGTCTTTCCACTTTAGTCTTTCCACTATAGACTGTCAACTTTAGTCTTTCCACTATTCTCTGTCCACTTTAGTCTTTCCACTATAGTCTCCACTTTATTCTGTCCACTACAGTCTTTCCACTACAGTCTTTCCACTATAGTCTGTCCACTTTAGTCTTTCCACTTTAGTCTTTCCACTTTAGTCTGTCCACTTTAATCTTTCCACTATAGTCTGTCCACTTTAGTCTTTCCACTTTAGTCTTTCCGCTTTAGTCTGTCTACTTAGTCTTTCCACTATAGTCTTTCCACTATAGTCTGTCCACTTTAGTCTTTCCACTTTAGTCTTTCCACTTTAGTCTGTCCACTTTAGTTTTTCCACTATAGGTGGTCCACTTTAGTCTTTCCACTTTAGTCTTTCCGCTTTAGTCTGTCCACTTAGTCTTTCCACTAAAGTCTGTCCACTTTAGTCTGTCCACTTTAGCCTTTCCACTTTAGTCTGTCCACTATAGTCTTTCCACTATAGTCTGTCCACTTTAGTCTTTCCACTTTAGTCTTTCCACTTTAGTCTGTCCACTTTAGTCTTTCCACTATAGTCTGTCCACTTTAGTCTTTCCACTTTAGTCTTTCCGCTTTAATCTGTCCACTTAGTCTTTCCACTAGAGTCTGTCCACTTTAGTCTGTCCACTTTAGTCTTTCCACTTTAGTCTTTCCACTTTAGTCTTTCCACTTTTGTCTGTCCACTTTAGTCTTTCCACTATAGACTGTCCACTTTAGTCTTTCCACTATTCTCTGTCCACTTTAGTCTTTCCACTATAGTCTCCACTTTATTCTGTCCACTATAGTCTTTCCACTATAGTCTCCACTGTATTATGTCCACTACAGTCTTTCCACTTTAGTCTTTCCACTTTAGTTTTTCCACTTTAGTCTTTCCACTAGAGTCTGTCCACTTTAGTCTGTCCACTTTAGTCTTTCCACTTTAGTCTTTCCACTTTAGTCTTTCCACTTTAGTCTGTTCACTTTAGTCTTTCCACTATAGTCTGTCCACTTTAGTCTTTCTACTTTAGTCTTTTCACTTTATTCTTTCAACTTTAGTCGGTCCACTTTAGTCTTTCCACTATTCTCTGTCCACTTTAGTCTTTCCACTTTAGTCTTTCCACTATAGTCTCCAGTTTATTCTGTCCACTACAGTCTTTCCACTATAGTCTTTCCACTATAGTCTGTCCACTTTAGTCTTTCCAATTTAGTCTTTCCACTTTAGTCTGTCCACTTTAGTCTTTCCACTATAGTCTGTCCACTTTGGTCTTTCCACTTTAGTCTTTCCGCTTTAGTCCGTCCACTTTAGTCTTTCCACTTTAGTCTGTCCACTTTAGTCTGTCCACTTTAGTCTGTCCACTTTAGTCTTTCCACTTTAGTCATTTCCACTATCTTCTATCCAATTTAGTCTTTCCACTTTAGTCTTTCCACTTTAGTCGGTCCACTTTAGTCTTTCCACTATAGTCTGTCCACTTTAGTCTTTCCACTATAGTCTGTCCACTTTAGTCTTTCCACTTTAGTCTTTCCACTTTAGTCTTTCCACTAAAGTCTCCACTTTATTCTTTCCACTACAGTCTTTCCGCTGTTGTTTTTCCACTATAGTCTGTCCACTTTAGTCTTTCCACTTTAGTCTTTCCACTTTAGTCTGTCCACTTTAGTCTTTCCACTATAGACTGTCCACTTTAGTCTTTCCACTATTCTCTGTCCACTTTAGTCTTTAAACTATAGTCTCCACTTTATTCTGTCCAGTACAGTCTTTCCACTATAGTCTTTCCCCTATAGTCTGTTCACTTTAGTCTTTCCACTTTAGCCTTTCCACTTTAGTCTTTCCGCTTTAGTCTGTCCACTTAGTCTTTCCACTATAGTCTTTCCACCAGAATCTGTCCACTTTAGTCTTTCAACTTTAGTCTGTTCACTTAGTCTTTCCACTAGAGTCTGTCCACTTTAGTCTATCCACTTTAGTCTTTCCACTATAGTCTCCACTTTATTCTGTCCACTACAGTCTTTCCACTATAGTCTTTCCAATATAGTCTGTCCACTTTAGTCTGTCCACTTCTGTCTTTCCACTACAGTCTGTCCACTTTAGTCTTTCCACTTTAGTCTTTCCACTATAGTCTCCACTTTATTCTGTCCACTACAGTCTTTCCACTATAGTCTATCCACTTTCTGTCCACTATAGTTTCCACTTTATTCTGTCCACTACAGTCTTTCCACTATTTTCTGTCCACTTTAGTTTTTCCACTTTAGTCTGTCCAATTCAGTCTTTCCACTATAGTCTGTCCACTTTAGTCTTTCCTCTTTAGTCTTTCCACTATAGTCTCCACTTTATTCTGTCCACTACAGTCTTTCCACAATAGTCTTTCCACTATAGTCTGTCCACTTTAGTCTTTCCACTATCCTCTGTCCACTTTAGCCTTTCCACTATACTCTCCACTTTATTTTGTCCACTACAGTCTTTCAACTATAGTCTTTCCACTATAGTCTGTCCACTTTAGTCTTTCCACTTTAGTCTTTCCACTTTAGTCGGTCCACTTTAGTCTTTCCACTATAGTCTCCACTTTATTCTGTCCACTACAGTCTTTCCACTATAGTCTTTCCACTATAGTCTGTCCACTTTAGTCTTTCCACTTTAGTCTTTCCACTTTAGTCTGTCCACTTTAGTCTTTCCACTATAGTCTGTCCACTTTAGTCTGTCCACTTTAGTCTTTCCACTATAGTCTGTCCACTTTGGTCTTTCCACTTTAGTCTTTCCGCTTTAGTCCGTCCACTTTAGTCTTTCCACTTTAGTCTGTCCACTTTAGTCTGTCCACTTTAGTCTGTCCACTTTAGTCTTTCCACTTTAGTCATTTCCACTATCTTCTATCCAATTTAGTCTTTCCACTTTAGTCTTTCCACTTTAGTCGGTCCACTTTAGTCTTTCCACTATAGTCTCCACTTTATTCTGTCCACTACAGTCTTTCCACTATAGTTTTTCCACTTTAGTCTGTCCACTTTAGTCTTTCCACTATAGTCTGTCCACTTTAGTCTTTCCACTACTCTCTGTCCACTTTAGTCTTTCCTCTTCAGTCTTTCCACTAGAGTCTGTCCACTTTAGTCTTTCCACTTAGTCTGTCCACTTTAGTCTTTCCACTTTAGTCTTTCCACTATAGACTGTCAACTTTAGTCTTTCCACTATTCTCTGTCCACTTTAGTCTTTCCACTATAGTCTCCACTTTATTCTGTCCACTACAGTCTTTCCACTACAGTCTTTCCACTATAGTCTGTCCACTTTAGTCTTTCCACTTTAGTCTTTCCACTTTAGTCTGTCCACTTTAATCTTTCCACTATAGTCTGTCCACTTTAGTCTTTCCACTTTAGTCTTTCCGCTTTAGTCTGTCTACTTAGTCTTTCCACTATAGTCTTTCCACTATAGTCTGTCCACTTTAGTCTTTCCACTTTAGTCTTTCCACTTTAGTCTGTCCACTTTAGTTTTTCCACTATAGGTGGTCCACTTTAGTCTTTCCACTTTAGTCTTTCCGCTTTAGTCTGTCCACTTAGTCTTTCCACTAAAGTCTGTCCACTTTAGTCTGTCCACTTTAGCCTTTCCACTTTAGTCTGTCCACTATAGTCTTTCCACTATAGTCTGTCCACTTTAGTCTTTCCACTTTAGTCTTTCCACTTTAGTCTGTCCACTTTAGTCTTTCCACTATAGTCTGTCCACTTTAGTCTTTCCACTTTAGTCTTTCCGCTTTAATCTGTCCACTTAGTCTTTCCACTAGAGTCTGTCCACTTTAGTCTGTCCACTTTAGTCTTTCCACTTTAGTCTTTCCACTTTAGTCTTTCCACTTTTGTCTGTCCACTTTAGTCTTTCCACTATAGACTGTCCACTTTAGTCTTTCCACTATTCTCTGTCCACTTTAGTCTTTCCACTATAGTCTCCACTTTATTCTGTCCACTATAGTCTTTCCACTATAGTCTCCACTGTATTATGTCCACTACAGTCTTTCCACTTTAGTCTTTCCACTTTAGTTTTTCCACTTTAGTCTTTCCACTAGAGTCTGTCCACTTTAGTCTGTCCACTTTAGTCTTTCCACTTTAGTCTTTCCACTTTAGTCTTTCCACTTTAGTCTGTTCACTTTAGTCTTTCCACTATAGTCTGTCCACTTTAGTCTTTCTACTTTAGTCTTTTCACTTTATTCTTTCAACTTTAGTCGGTCCACTTTAGTCTTTCCACTATTCTCTGTCCACTTTAGTCTTTCCACTTTAGTCTTTCCACTATAGTCTCCAGTTTATTCTGTCCACTACAGTCTTTCCACTATAGTCTTTCCACTATAGTCTGTCCACTTTAGTCTTTCCAATTTAGTCTTTCCACTTTAGTCTGTCCACTTTAGTCTTTCCACTATAGTCGGTCCACTTTGGTCTTTCCACTTTAGTCTTTCCGCTTTAGTCCGTCCACTTTAGTCTTTCCACTTTAGTCTGTCCACTTTAGTCTGTCCACTTTAGTCTGTCCACTTTAGTCTTTCCACTTTAGTCATTTCCACTATCTTCTATCCAATTTAGTCTTTCCACTTTAGTCTTTCCACTTTAGTCGGTCCACTTTAGTCTTTCCACTATAGTCTGTCCACTTTAGTCTTTCCACTATAGTCTGTCCACTTTAGTCTTTCCACTTTAGTCTTTCCACTTTAGTCTTTCCACTAAAGTCTCCACTTTATTCTTTCCACTACAGTCTTTCCGCTGTTGTTTTTCCACTATAGTCTGTCCACTTTAGTCTTTCCACTTTAGTCTTTCCACTTTAGTCTGTCCACTTTAGTCTTTCCACTATAGACTGTCCACTTTAGTCTTTCCACTATTCTCTGTCCACTTTAGTCTTTAAACTATAGTCTCCACTTTATTCTGTCCAGTACAGTCTTTCCACTATAGTCTTTCCCCTATAGTCTGTTCACTTTAGTCTTTCCACTTTAGCCTTTCCACTTTAGTCTTTCCGCTTTAGTCTGTCCACTTAGTCTTTCCACTATAGTCTTTCCACCAGAATCTGTCCACTTTAGTCTTTCAACTTTAGTCTGTTCACTTAGTCTTTCCACTAGAGTCTGTCCACTTTAGTCTATCCACTTTAGTCTTTCCACTATAGTCTCCACTTTATTCTGTCCACTACAGTCTTTCCACTATAGTCTTTCCAATATAGTCTGTCCACTTTAGTCTGTCCACTTCTGTCTTTCCACTACAGTCTGTCCACTTTAGTCTTTCCACTTTAGTCTTTCCACTATAGTCTCCACTTTATTCTATCCACTACAGTCTTTCCACTATAGTCTATCCACTTTCTGTCCACTATAGTTTCCACTTTATTCTGTCCACTACAGTCTTTCCACTATTTTCTGTCCACTTTAGTTTTTCCACTTTAGTCTGTCCAATTCAGTCTTTCCACTATAGTCTGTCCACTTTAGTCTTTCCTCTTTAGTCTTTCCACTATAGTCTCCACTTTATTCTGTCCACTACAGTCTTTCCACAATAGTCTTTCCACTATAGTCTGTCCACTTTAGTCTTTCCACTATCCTCTGTCCACTTTAGCCTTTCCACTATACTCTCCACTTTATTTTGTCCACTACAGTCTTTCAACTATAGTCTTTCCACTATAGTCTGTCCACTTTAGTCTTTCCACTTTAGTCTTTCCACTTTAGTCTGTCCACTTTAGTCTTTCCACTATAGTCTGTCCACTTTAGTCTTTCCACAATTCTCTGTCTACTTTAGTCTTTCCACTTTAGTCTTTCCACTATAGTCTCCACTTATCTGTCCACTACAGTCTTTCCACTATAGTCTGTCCACATTATTCTTTCCACTTTAGTCTGTCCACTTTAATCTTTCCACTATAGTCTGTCCACTTTAGTCTTTCAACTTTAGTCTTTCCACTTTAGTCTGTCCACTTTAGTCTTTCCACTATAGTCTGTCCACTTTAGTCTCTCCACTTTAGTTTTTCCACTTTAGTCTATCCAATTCAGTCTTTCCACTATAGTCTGTCCACTTTAGTCTTTCCTCTTTAGTCTTTCCACTACAGTCTCCACTTATCTGTCCACCACAGTCTTTCCACTATAGTCTTTCCACTATAGTCTGTCCACTTTAGTCTTTCCACTTTAGTCTTTCCACTTTAGTCTGTCCACTTTAATCTTTCCACTATAGTCTGTCCACTTTAGTCTTTCCACTTTAGTCTTTCCGCTTTAGTCTGTCTACTTAGTCTTTCCACTATAGTCTGTCCACTTTAGTCTTTCCACTTTAGTCTTTCCACTTTAGTCTGTCCACTTTAGTCTTTCCACTATAGTAGGTCCACTTTAGTCTTTCCACTTTAGTCTTTCCGCTTTAGTCTGTCCACTTAGTCTTTCCACTAAAGTCTGTCCACTTTAGTCTGTCCACTTTAGTCTTTCCACTTTAGTCTGTCCACTATAGTCTTTCCACTATAGTCTGTCAACTTTAGTCTTTCCACTTTAGTCTTTCCACTTTAGTCTGTCCTCTTTAGTCTTTCCACTATAGTCTGTCCACTTTAGTCTTTCCACTTTAGTCTTTCCGCTTTAGTCTGTCCACTTAGTCTTTCCACTAGAGTCTGTCCACTTTAGTCTGTCCACTTTAGTCTTTCCACTTTAGTCTTTCCACTCTAATCTGTTCACTTTAGTCTTTCCACTATAGTTTGTCCACTTTAGTCTTTCCACTTTAGTTTTTCCACTTTAGTCTGTCCACTTAGTCTTCCCACTGGAGTTTGTCCACTGTAGTCTGTCCACTTTAGTCTTTCCACTATAGTCTCCACTGTATTATGTCCACTACAGTCTTTCCACTTTAGTCTTTCCACTTTAGTTTTTCCACTTTAGTCTGTCCACTACAGTCTTTCCAATATAGTCTTTCCACTATAGTCTGTCCACTTTAGTCTTTCCACTTTAGTCTTTCCACTTTAGTCTGTCCACTTTAGTCTTTCCACTATAGTCTGTCCACTTTAGTCTTTCTATTCTCTGTCCACTTTAGTCTTTCCACTATAGTCTCCACTTTATTCTGTCCACTACAGTCTTTCCACTATAGTCTTTCCACTATAGTCTGTCCACTTTAGTCTTTCCACTTTAATCTTTCCACTTTAGTCTGTCCACTTTAGTCTTTCCACTATAGTCTGTCCACTTTAGTCTTTCCACTTTAGTCTTTCCACTTTATTCTGTCCACTTCAGTGTGTACACTTTAGTCTGTCCACTGAGTCTTTCCACTTCAGTCTTTCCACTATAGTCTGTCCACTTTAGTCTTTCCACTATTCTCTGTCCACTTTAGTCTTTCCACTTTAGGCTTTCCACTATAGTCTCCACTTTATTCTGTCCACTACAGTCTTTCCACTATTCTCTGTCCACTTTAGTCTTTCCACTAAAGTATCCACTTTATTCTGTCCACTATAGTCTTTCCACTATAGTCTTTCCACTGTAGTGGGTCCACTTTAGTCTTTCCACTATTCTCTGTCCACTTTAGTCTTTCCACTATAGCCTCCACTTTATTCTGTCCACTACAGTCTTTACGCTATAGTCTTTCCACTATAGTCTGTCCACTTTAGTCTCTCCACTTTAGTTTTTCCACTTTAGTCTGTCCAATTCAGTCTTTCCACTATAGTCTGTCCACTTTAGTCTTTCCTCTTTAGTCTTTCCACTATAGTCTCCACTTTATTCTGTCCACTACAGTCTTTCCACAATAGTCTTTCCACTATAGTCTGTCCACTTTAGTCTTTCCACTATCCTCTGTCCACTTTAGTCTTTCCACTATACTCTCCACTTTATTTTGTCAACTACAGTCTTTCCACTATAGTCTTTCCACTCTAGTCTGTCCACTTTAGTCTTTCCACTTTAGTCTTTCCACTTTAGTCTGTCCACTTTAGTCTTTCCACTATAGTCTGTCCACTTTAGTCTTTCCACAATTCTCTGTCTACTTTAGTCTTTCCACTTTAGTCTTTCCACTATAGTCTCCACTTATCTGTCCACTACAGTCTTTCCACTATAGTCTGTCCACTTTAGTCTTTCCACTTTAGTCTGTCCACTTTAATCTTTCCACTATAGTCTGTCCACTTTAGTCTTTCAGCTTTAGTCTTTCCACTTTAGTCTGTCCACTTTAGTCTTTCCAATATAGTCTGTCCACTTTAGTCTCTCCACTTTAGTTTTTCCACTTTAGTCTGTCCAATTCAGTCTTTCCACTATAGTCTGTCCACTTTAGTCTTTCCTCTTTAGTCTTTCCACTATAGTCTCCACTTATCTGTCCACCACAGTCTTTCCACTATAGTCTTTCCACTATAGTCTGTCCACTTTAGTCTTTCCGCTTTAGTCTTTCCACTTTAGTCTGTTCACTTTAATCTTTCCACTATAGTCTGTCCACTTTAGTCTTTCCGCTTTAGTCTGTCTACTTAGTCTTTCCACTATAGTCTGTCCACTTTAGTCTTTCCACTTTGGTCTTTCCACTTTAGTCTGTCCACTTTAGTCTTTCCACTATAGTAGGTCCACTTTAGTCTTTCCACTTTAGTTTTTCCACTTTAGTCTGTCCACTTAGTCTTCCCACTGGAGTTTGTCCACTGTAGTCTGTCCACTTTAGTCTTTCCACTATAGTCTCCACTGTATTATGTCCACTACAGTCTTTCCACTTTAGTCTTTCCACTTTAGTTTTTCCACTTTAGTCTGTCCACTACAGTCTTTCCAATATAGTCTTTCCACTATAGTCTGTCCACTTTAGTCTTTCCACTTTAGTCTTTCCACTTTAGTCTGTCCACTTTAGTCTTTCCACTATAGTCTGTCCACTTTAGTCTTTCTATTCTCTGTCCACTTTAGTCTTTCCACTATAGTCTCCACTTTATTCTGTCCACTACAGTCTTTCCACTATAGTCTTTCCACTATAGTCTGTCCACTTTAGTCTTTCCACTTTAATCTTTCCACTTTAGTCTGTCCACTTTAGTCTTTCCACTATAGTCTGTCCACTTTAGTCTTTCCACTTTAGTCTTTCCACTTTATTCTGTCCACTTCAGTGTGTACACTTTAGTCTGTCCACTGAGTCTTTCCACTTCAGTCTTTCCACTATAGTCTGTCCACTTTAGTCTTTCCACTATTCTCTGTCCACTTTAGTCTTTCCACTTTAGGCTTTCCACTATAGTCTCCACTTTATTCTGTCCACTACAGTCTTTCCACTATTCTCTGTCCACTTTAGTCTTTCCACTAAAGTATCCACTTTATTCTGTCCACTATAGTCTTTCCACTATAGTCTTTCCACTGTAGTGGGTCCACTTTAGTCTTTCCACTATTCTCTGTCCACTTTAGTCTTTCCACTATAGCCTCCACTTTATTCTGTCCACTACAGTCTTTACGCTATAGTCTTTCCACTATAGTCTGTCCACTTTAGTCTCTCCACTTTAGTTTTTCCACTTTAGTCTGTCCAATTCAGTCTTTCCACTATAGTCTGTCCACTTTAGTCTTTCCTCTTTAGTCTTTCCACTATAGTCTCCACTTTATTCTGTCCACTACAGTCTTTCCACAATAGTCTTTCCACTATAGTCTGTCCACTTTAGTCTTTCCACTATCCTCTGTCCACTTTAGTCTTTCCACTATACTCTCCACTTTATTTTGTCAACTACAGTCTTTCCACTATAGTCTTTCCACTCTAGTCTGTCCACTTTAGTCTTTCCACTTTAGTCTTTCCACTTTAGTCTGTCCACTTTAGTCTTTCCACTATAGTCTGTCCACTTTAGTCTTTCCACAATTCTCTGTCTACTTTAGTCTTTCCACTTTAGTCTTTCCACTATAGTCTCCACTTATCTGTCCACTACTGTCTTTCCACTATAGTCTGTCCACTTTAGTCTTTCCACTTTAGTCTGTCCACTTTAATCTTTCCACTATAGTCTGTCCACTTTAGTCTTTCAGCTTTAGTCTTTCCACTTTAGTCTGTCCACTTTAGTCTTTCCAATATAGTCTGTCCACTTTAGTCTCTCCACTTTAGTTTTTCCACTTTAGTCTGTCCAATTCAGTCTTTCCACTATAGTCTGTCCACTTTAGTCTTTCCTCTTTAGTCTTTCCACTATAGTCTCCACTTATCTGTCCACCACAGTCTTTCCACTATAGTCTTTCCACTATAGTCTGTCCACTTTAGTCTTTCCGCTTTAGTCTTTCCACTTTAGTCTGTTCACTTTAATCTTTCCACTATAGTCTGTCCACTTTAGTCTTTCCGCTTTAGTCTGTCTACTTAGTCTTTCCACTATAGTCTGTCCACTTTAGTCTTTCCACTTTGGTCTTTCCACTTTAGTCTGTCCACTTTAGTCTTTCCACTATAGTAGGTCCACTTTAGTCTTTCCACTTTAGTCTTTCCGCTTTAGTCTGTCCACTTAGTCTTTCCAATAAAGTCTGTCCACTTTAGTCTGTCCACTTTAGTCTTTCAACTTTAGTTTGTCCACTATAGTCTTTCCACTATAGTCTGTCAACTTTAGTCTTTCCACTTCAGTCTTTCCACTTTAGTCTGTCCACTTTAGTCTTTCCACTATAGTCTGTCCACTTTAGTCTTTCCACTTTAGTCTTTCCGCTTTAGTCTGTCCACTTAGTCTTCCCACTGGAGTTTGTCCACTTTAGTCTGTCCACTTTAGTCTTTCCACTATAGTCTCCACTGTATTATGTCCACTACAGTCTTTCCACTTTAGTCTTTCCACTTTAGTTTTTCCACTTTAGTCTGTCCACTACAGTCTTTCCACTATAGTCTTTCCACTATAGTCTGTCCACTTTAGTCTTTCCACTTTAGTCTTTCCACTTTAGTCTGTCCACTTTAGTCTTTCCACTATAGTCTTTCCACTTTAGTCTTTCTATTCTCTGTCCACTTTAGTCTTTCCACTATAGTCTCCACTTTATTCTGTCCACTACAGTCTTTCCACTATAGTCTTTCCACTATAGTCTATAGTCCACTATAGTCCACTGAGTCTTTCCACTTCAGTCTTTCCACTATAGTCTGTCCACTTTAGTCTTTCCACTATTCTCTGTCCACTTTAGTCTTTCCACTTTAGCCTTTCCACTATAGTCTCCACTTTATTCTGTCCACTACACTCTTTCCACTTTAGTCTTTCCACTTTATTCTGTCCACTTCAGTGTGTACACTTTAGTCTGTCCACTGAGTCTTTCCACTTCAGTCTTTCCACTATAGTCTGTCCACTTTAGTCTTTCCACTTTAGTCTTTCCACTATAGTCTCCACTTTATTCTGTCCACTACAGTCTTTCCACTATTTTCTGTCCACTTTAGTCTTTCCACTATAGTCTCCACTTTATTCTGTCCACTACAGTCTCTCCACTATAGTCTTTCCACTATAGTCTGTCCACTTTAGTCTTTCCACTATTCACTGTCCACTTTAGTCTTTCCACTACACTCTCCACTTTATTCTGTCCACTTTAGTCTTTCCACTTCTCTCTGTCCACTTTAGTCTTTCCACTTTTGTCTTTCCACTATAGTCTCCACTTTATTCTGTCCACTACAGTCTTTCCACTATAGTCTTTCCACTATAGTCTGTCCACTTTAGTCTTTCCACTTTAGTCTTTCCACTTTAGTCTGTCCACTTTAGTCTGTCCACTTTAGTCTTTCCACTACACTCTCCACTTTATTCTGTCCACTTTAGTCTTTCCACTTCTCTCTGTCCACTTTAGTCTTTCCACTTTTGTCTTTCCACCATAGTCTCCACTTTATTCTGTCCACTACAGTCTTTCCACTATAGTCTTTCCACTATAGTCTGTCCACTTTAGTCTGTCCACTTAGTCTTTCCACTGGAGTCTGTCCACTTTAGTCTGTCCACTTTAGTCTTTCCACTATAGTCTCCACTTTATTCTGTCCACTAAGGTCTTTCCACTTTAGTCTTTCCACTTTAGTTTTTCCACTTTAGTCCGTCCATTTCAGTCTTTCCACTATAGTCTGTCCACTTTAGTCTTTCCACTTTAGTCTTTCCACTATAGTCTCCACTTTATTCTGTCCTCTACAGTCTTTCCACTATAGTTTTTCCACTTTAGTCTGTCCACTTTAGTCTTTCCACTATAGTCTGTCCACTTTAGTCTTTCCACTACTCTCTGTCCACTTTAGTCTTTCCGCTTCAGTCTTTCCACTAGAGTCTGTCCACTTTAGTCTTTCCACTTTAGTCTTTCCACTATAGTTTCCACTTTATTCTGTCCACTACAGTCTTTCCACTATTTTCTGTCCACTTTAGTCTTTCCACTTTAGTCTTTCCACTATAGTCTCCACTTTATTCTGTCCACTACAGTCTCTCGACTATAGTCTTTCCACTATAGTCTGTCCACTTTAGTCTTTCCACTATTCACTGTCCACTTTAGTCTTTCCACTACACTCTCCACTTTATTCTGTCCACTTTAGTCTTTCCACTATTCTCTGTCCACTTTAGTCTTTCCACTTTTGTCTTTCCACTATAGTCTCCACTTTATTCTGTCCACTACAGTCTTTCCACTATAGTCTTTCCACTATAGTCTGTCCACTTTAGTCTTTCCACTTTAGTCTTACCACTTTAGTCTGTCCACTTTAGTCTTTCCACTATAGTCTGTCCACTTTGGTCTTTCCACTTTAGTCTTTCCGCTTTAGTCTGTCCACTTAGTCTTTCCACTGGAGTCTGTCCACTTTAGTCTGTCCACTTTAGTCTTTCCACTATAGTCTCCACTTTATTCTGTCCACTAAGGTCTTTCCACTTTAGTCTTTCCACTTTAGTTTTTCCACTTTAGTCCTTCCACTTCAGTCTTTCCACTATAGTCTGTCCACTTTAGTCTTTCCACTTTAGTCTTTCCACTATAGTCTCCACTTTATTCTGTCCTCTACAGTCTTTCCACTATAGTTTTTCCACTTTAGTCTGTCCACTTTAGTCTTTCCACTATAGTCTGTCCACTTTAGTCTTTCCACTACTCTCTGTCCACTTTAGTCTTTCCGCTTCAGTCTTTCCACTAGAGTCTGTCCACTTTAGTCTTTCCACTTTAGTCTGTCCACTTTAGTCTTTCCACTTTAGTCTTTCCACTATAGACTGTCAACTTTAGTCTTTCCACTATTCTCTGTCCACTACAGTCTTTCCACTATAGTCTTTCCACTATAGTCTGTCCACTTTAGTCTTTCCACTTTAGTCTTTCCACTTTAGTCTGTCCACTTTAGTCTTTCCACTATAGTCTGTCCACTTTAGTCTTTCCACTTTAGTCTTTCCGCTTTAATCTGTCCACTTAGTCTTTCCACTAGAGTCTGTCCACTTTAGTCTGTCCACTTTAGTCTTTCCACTTTAGTCTTTCCACTTTAGTCTTTCCACTTTTGTCTGTCCACTTTAGTCTTTCCACTATAGACTGTCCACTTTAGTCTTTCCACTATTCTCTGTCCACTTTAGTCTTTCCACTATAGTCTCCACTTTATTCTGTCCACTATAGTTTTTCCACTATAGTCTCCACTGTATTATGTCCACTACAGTCTTTCCACTTTAGTCTTTCCACTTTAGTTTTTCCACTTTAGTCTTTCCACTAGAGTCTGTCCACTTTAGTCTGTCCACTTTAGTCTTTCCACTTAGTCTTTCCACTTTAGTCTGTTCACTTTAGTCTTTCCACTATAGTCTGTCCACTTTAGTCTTTCCACTTTAGTCTTTTCACTTTAGTCTTTCAACTTTAGTCGGTCCACTTTAGTCTTTCCACTATTCTCTGTCCACTTTAGTCTTTCCACTTTAGTCTTTCCACTATAGTCTCCAGTTTATTCTGTCCACTACAGTCTTTCCACTATAGTCTGTCCACTTTAGTCTTTCCACTATAGTCTGTCCACTTTGGTCTTTCCACTTTAGTCTTTCCGCTTTAGTCCGTCCACTTTAGTCTTTCCACTTTAGTCTGTCCACTTTAGTCTGTCCACTTTAGTCTGTCCACTTTAGTCTTTCCACTTTAGTCATTTCCACTATCTTCTGTCCACTTTAGTCTTTCCGCTTTAGTCTGTCCACTTAGTCTTTCCACTAAAGTCTGTCCACTTTAGTCTGTCCACTTTAGCCTTTCCACTTTAGTCTGTCCACTATAGTCTTTCCACTATAGTCTGTCCACTTTAGTCTTTCCACTTTAGTCTTTCCACTTTAGTCTGTCCACTTAGTCTTTCCACTAAAGTCTGTCCACTTTAGTCTGTCCACTTTAGCCTTTCCACTTTAGTCTGTCCACTATAGTCTTTCCACTATAGTCTGTCCACTTTAGTCTTTCCACTTTAGTCTTTCCACTTTAGTCTGTCCACTTTAGTCTTTCCACTATAGTCTGTCCACTTTAGTCTTTCCACTTTAGTCTTTCCGCTTTAATCTGTCCACTTAGTCTTTCCACTAGAGTCTGTCCACTTTAGTCTGTCCACTTTAGTCTTTCCACTTTAGTCTTTCCACTTTAGTCTTTCCACTTTTGTCTGTCCACTTTAGTCTTTCCACTATAGACTGTCCACTTTAGTCTTTCCACTATTCTCTGTCCACTTTAGTCTTTCCACTATAGTCTCCACTTTATTCTGTCCACTATAGTCTTTCCACTATAGTCTCCACTGTAGTATGTCCACTACAGTCTTTACACTTTAGTCTTTCCACTTTAGTTTTTCCACTTTAGTCTTTCCACTAGAGTCTGTCCACTTTAGTCTGCCCACTTTAGTCTTTCCACTTTAGTCTTTCCACTTTAGTCTTTCCACTTAAGTCTGTTCACTTTAGTCTTTCCACTATAGTCTGTCCACTTTAGTCTTTCCACTTTAGTCTTTTCACTTTATTCTTTCAACTTTAGTCGGTCCACTTTAGTCTTTCCACTATTCTCTGTCCACTTTAGTCTTTCCACAATAGTCTCCAGTTTATTCTGTCCACTACAGTCTTTCCACTATAGTCTTTCCACTATAGTCTGTCCACTTTAGTCTTTCCACTTTAGTCTTTCCACTTTAGTCTGTCCACTTTAGTCTTTCCACTATAGTCTGTCCACTTTGGTCTTTCCACTTTAGTCTTTCCGCTTTAGTCCGTCCTTTTTAGTCTTTCCACTTTAGTCTGTCCACTTTAGTCTGTCCACTTTAGTCTGTCCACTTTAGTCTTTCCACTTTAGTCATTTCCACTATCTTCTATCCAATTTAGTCTTTCCACTTTAGTCTTTCCACTTTAGTCGGTCCACTTTAGTCTTTCCACTATAGTCTGTCCACTTTAGTCTTTCCACTATAGTCTGTCCACTTTAGTCTTTCCACTTTAGTTTTTCCACTTTAGTCTTTCCACTAAAGTCTCCACTTTATTCTTTCCACTACAGTCTTTCCACTATAGTTTTTCCACTATAGTCTGTCCACTTTAGTCTTTCCACTTTAGTCTTTCCACTTTAGTCTGTCCACTTTAGTCTTTCCACTATAGACTGTCCACTTTAGTCTTTCCACTATTCTCTGTCCACTTTAGTCTTTAAACTATAGTCTCCACTTTATTCTGTCCAGTACAGTCTTTCCACTATAGTCTTTCCCCTATAGTCTGTCCACTTTAGTCTTTCCACTTTAGCCTTTCCACTTTAGTCTTTCCGCTTTAGTCTGTCCACTTAGTCTTTCCACTATAGTCTTTCCACCAGAATCTGTCCACTTTAGTCTTTCAACTTTAGTCTGTTCACTTAGTCTTTCCACTAGAGTCTGTCCACTTTAGTCTATCCACTTTAGTCTTTCCACTATAGTCTCCACTTTATTCTGTCCACTACAGTCTTTCCACTATAGTCTTTCCAATATAGTCTGTCCACTTTAGTCTGTCCACTTCTGTCTTTCCACTACAGTCTGTCCACTTTAGTCTTTCCACTTTAGTCTTTCCACTATAGTCTCCACTTTATTCTGTCCACTACAGTCTTTCCACTATAGTCTTTCCACTTTCTGTCCACTATAGTTTCCACTTTATTCTGTCCACTACAGTCTTTCCACTATTTTCTGTCCACTTTAGTTTTTCCACTTTAGTCTGTCCAATTCAGTCTTTCCACTATAGTCTGTCCACTTTAGTCTTTCCTCTTTAGTCTTTCCACTTTAGTCTCCACTTTATTCTGTCCACTACAGTCTTTCCACAATAGTCTTTCCACTATAGTCTGTCCACTTTAGTCTTTCCACTATCCTCTGTCCACTTTAGTCTTTCCACTATACTCTCCACTTTATTTTGTCCACTACAGTCTTTCCACTATAGTCTGTCCACTTTAGTCTTTCCACAATTCTCTGTCTACTTTAGTCTTTCCACTTTAGTCTTTCCACTATAGTCTCCACTTATCTGTCCACTACAGTCTTTCCACTATAGTCTGTCCACTTTAGTCTTTCCACTTTAGTCTGTCCACTTTAATCTTTCCACTATAGTCTGTCCACTTTAGTCTTTCAGCTTTAGTCTTTCCACTTTAGTCTGTCCACTTTAGTCTTTCCACCATAGTCTGTCCACTTTAGTCTCTCCACTTTAGTTTTTCCACTTTAGTCTATCCAATTCAGTCTTTCCACTATAGTCTGTTCACTTTAGTCTTTCCTCTTTAGTCTTTCCACTATAGTCTCCACTTATCTGTCCACCACAGTCTTTCCACTATAGTCTTTCCACTATAGTCTGTCCACTTTAGTCTTTCCACTTTAGTCTTTCCACTTTAGTCTGTCCACTTTAATCTTTCCACTATAGTCTGTCCACTTTAGTCTTTCCACTTTAGTCTTTCCGCTTTAGTCTGTCCGCTTAGTCTTTCCACTATAGTCTGTCCACTTTAGTCTTTCCACTTTAGTCTTTCCACTTTAGTCTGTCCACTTTAGTCTTTCCACTATAGTAGGTCCACTTTAGTCTTTCCACTTTAGTCTTTCCGCTTTAGTCTGTTCACTTAGTCTTTCCACTAAAGTCTGTCCACTTTAGTCTGTCCACTTTAGTCTTTCCACTTTAGTCTGTCCACTATAGTCTGTCCACTATAGTCTGTCAACTTTAGTCTTTCCACTTTAGTCTTTCCACTTTAGTCTGTCCACTTTAGTCTTTCCACTATAGTCTGTCCACTTTAGTCTGTCCACTTTAGTCTTTCCACTTTAGTCTGTCCACTATAGTCTTTCCACTATAGTCTGTCAACTTTAGTCTTTCCACTTTAGTCTTTCCACTTTAGTCTGTCCACTTTAGTCTTTCCACTATAGTCTGTCCACTTTAGTCTTTCCACTTTAGTCTTTCCACTTTAGTCTTTCCACTCTAATCTGTTCACTTTAGTCTTTCCACTATAGTTTGTCCACTTTAGTCTTTCCACTTTAGTTTTTCCGCTTTAGTCTGTCCACTTAGTCTTCCCACTGGAGTTTGTCCACTTTAGTCTGTCCACTTTAGTCTTTCCACTATAGTCTCCACTGTATTATGTCCACTACAGTCTTTCCACTTTAGTCTTTCCACTTTAGTTTTTCCACTTTAGTCTGTCCACTACAGTCTTTCCAATATAGTCTTTCCACTATAGTCTGTCCACTTTAGTCTTTCCACTTTAGTCTTTCCACTTTAGTCTGTCCACTTTAGTCTTTCCACTATAGTCTGTCCACTTTAGTCTTTCCTCTTTAGTCTTTCCACTATAGTCTCCACTTATCTGTCCACCACAGTCTTTCCACTATAGTCTTTCCACTATAGTCTGTCCACTTTAGTCTTTCCACTTTAGTCTTTCCACTTTAGTCTGTCCACTTTAATCTTTCCACTATAGTCTGTCCACTTTAGTCTTTCCACTTTAGTCTTTCCACTTTAGTCTGTCCACTTTAATCTTTCCACTATAGTCTGTCCACTTTAGTCTTTCCACTTTAGTCTTTCCGCTTTAGTCTGTCTACTTAGTCTTTCCACTATAGTCTGTCCACTTTAGTCTTTCCACTTTAGTCTTTCCACTTTAGTCTGTCCACTTTAGTCTTTCCACTATAGTAGGTCCACTTTAGTCTTTCCACTTTAGTCTTTCCGCTTTAGTCTGTCCACTTAGTCTTTCCACTAAAGTCTTTCCACTTTAGTCTGTCCACTTTAGTCTTTCCACTTTAGTCTGTCCACTATAGTCTTTCCACTATAGTCTGTCAACTTTAGTCTTTCCACTTTAGTCTTTCCACTTTAGTCTGTCCACTTTAGTCTTTCCACTATAGTCTGTCCACTTTAGTCTTTCCACTTTAGTCTTTCCACTTTAGTCTGTCCACTTTAGTCTTTCCACTATAGTCTGTCCACTTTAGTCTTTCCACTTTAGTCTTTCCGTTTTAATCTGTCCACTTAGTCTTTCCACTAGAGTCTGTCCACTTTAGTCTGTCCACTTTAGTCTTTCCACTTTAGTCTTTCCACTTTAGTCTTTCCACTTTTGTCTTTCCACTTTAGTCTGTCCACTTTAATCTTTCCACTATAGTCTGTCCACTTTAGTCTTTCCACTTTAGTCTTTCCGCTTTAGTCTGTCTACTTAGTCTTTCCACTATAGTCTGTCCACTTTAGTCTTTCCACTTTAGTCTTTCCACTTTAGTCTGTCCACTTTAGTCTTTCCACTATAGTAGGTCCACTTTAGTCTTTCCACTTTAGTCTTTTCGCTTTAGTCTGTCCACTTAGTCTTTCCACTAAAGTCTGTCCACTTTAGTCTGTCCACTTTAGTCTTTCCACTAAAGTCTGTCCACTTTAGTCTGTCCACTTTAGTCTGTCCACTTTAGTCTTTCCACTATAGTCTGTCCACTTTAGTCTCTCCACTTTAGTTTTTCCACTTTAGTCTATCCAATTCAGTCTTTCCACTATAGTCTGTCCACTTTAGTCTTTCCTCTTTAGTCTTTCCACTATAGTCTCCACTTATCTGTCCACCACAGTCTTTCCACTATAGTCTTTCCACTATAGTCTGTCCACTTTAGTCTTTCCACTTTAGTCTTTCCACTTTAGTCTGTCCACTTTAATCTTTCCACTATAGTCTGTCCACTTTAGTCTTTCCACTTTAGTCTTTCCGCTTTAGTCTGTCTACTTAGTCTTTCCACTATAGTCTGTCCACTTTAGTCTTTCCACTTTAGTCTTTCCACTTTAGTCTGTCCACTTTAGTCTTTCCACTAT
Organism: Branchinecta sandiegonensis; assembly: GCA_030848855.1. Classification (NCBI taxonomy): domain Eukaryota; kingdom Metazoa; phylum Arthropoda; class Branchiopoda; order Anostraca; family Branchinectidae; genus Branchinecta; species Branchinecta sandiegonensis. Next base: position 48,307 of record JAUPMV010000164.1, on the reverse strand, counting down.
AGTAGGTCCACTTTAGTCTTTCCACTTTAGTCTTTCCGCTTTAGTCTGTCCACTTAGTCTTTCCACTAAAGTCTGTCCACTTTAGTCTTTCCACTATAGTCTGTCCACTTTAGTCTGTCCACTTTAGTCTTTCCACTTTAGTCTGTCCACTATAGTCTTTCCACTATAGTCTGTCAACTTTAGTCTTTCCACTTTAGTCTTTCCACTTTAGTCTGTCCACTTTAGTCTTTCCACTATAGTCTGTCCACTTTAGTCTTTCCACTTTAGTCTTTCCACTTTAGTCTTTCCACTCTAATCTGTTCACTTTAGTCTTTCCACTATAGTTTGTCCACTTTAGTCTTTCCACTTTAGTTTTTCCGCTTTAGTCTGTCCACTTAGTCTTCCCACTGGAGTTTGTCCACTTTAGTCTGTCCACTTTAGTCTTTCCACTATAGTCTCCACTGTATTATGTCCACTACAATCTTTCCACTTTAGTCTTTCCACTTTAGTTTTTCCACTTTAGTCTGTCCACTACAGTCTTTCCAATATAGTCTTTCCACTATAGTCTGTCCACTTTAGTCTTTCCACTTTAGTCTTTCCACTTTAGTCTGTCCACTTTAGTCTTTCCACTATAGTCTGTCCACTTTAGTCTTTCCTCTTTAGTCTTTCCACTATAGTCTCCACTTATCTGTCCACCACAGTCTTTCCACTATAGTCTTTCCACTATAGTCTGTCCACTTTAGTCTTTCCACTTTAGTCTTTCCACTTTAGTCTGTCCACTTTAATCTTTCCACTATAGTCTGTCCACTTTAGTCTTTCCACTTTAGTCTTTCCGCTTTAGTCTGTCTACTTAGTCTTTCCACTATAGTCTGTCCACTTTAGTCTTTCCACTTTAGCCTTTCCACTTTAGTCTGTCCACTTTAGTCTTTCCACTATAGTAGGTCCACTTTAGTCTTTCCACTTTAGTCTTTTCGCTTTAGTCTGTCCACTTAGTCTTTCCACTAAAGTCTGTCCACTTTAGTCTGTCCACTTTAGTCTGTCCCACTTTAGTCTTTCCACTATAGTCTGTCCACTTTAGTCTCTCCACTTTAGTTTTTCCACTTTAGTCTATCCAATTCAATCTTTCCACTATAGTCTGTCCGCTTTAGTCTTTCCTCTTTAGTCTTTCCACTATAGTCTCCACTTATCTGTCCACCACAGTCTTTCCACTATAGTCTTTCCACTATAGTCTGTCCACTTTAGTCTTTCCACTTTAGTCTTTCCACTTTAGTCTGTCCACTTTAATCTTTCCACTATAGTCTGTCCACTTTAGTCTTTCCACTTTAGTCTTTCCGCTTTAGTCTGTCTACTTAGTCTTTCCACTATAGTCTGTCCACTTTAGTCTTTCCACTTTAGTCTTTCCACTTTAGTCTGTCCACTTTAGTCTTTCCACTATAGTAGGTCCACTTTAGTCTTTCCACTTTAGTCTTTCCGCTTTAGTCTGTCCACTTAGTCTTTCCACTAAAGTCTGTCCACTTTAGTCTGTCCACTTTAGTCTTTCCACTTTAGTCTGTCCACTATAGTCTTTCCACTATAGTCTGTCAACTTTAGTCTTTCCACTTTAGTCTTTCCACTTTAGTCTGTCCACTTTAGTCTTTCCACTATAGTCTGTCCACTTTAGTCTTTCCACTTTAGTCTTTCCACTTTAGTCTGTCCACTTTAGTCTTTCCACTATAGTCTGTCCACTTTAGTCTTTCCACTTTAGTCTTTCCGCTTTAATCTGTCCACTTAGTCTTTCCACTAGAGTCTGTCCACTTTAGTCTGTCCACTTTAGTCTTTCCACTTTAGTCTTTCCACTTTAGTCTTTCCACTTTTGTCTTTCCACTTTAGTCTGTCCACTTTAATCTTTCCACTATAGTCTGTCCACTTTAGTCTTTCCACTTTAGTCTTTCCGCTTTAGTCTGTCTACTTAGTCTTTCCACTATAGTCTGTCCACTTTAGTCTTTCCACTTTAGTCTTTCCACTTTAGTCTGTCCACTTTAGTCTTTCCACTATAGTAGGTCCACTTTAGTCTTTCCACTTTAGTCTTTCCGCTTTAGTCTGTCCACTTAGTCTTTCCACTAAAGTCTGTCCACTTTAGTCTGTCCACTTTAGTCTTTCCACTAAAGTCTGTCCACTTTAGTCTGTCCACTTTAGTCTGTCCACTTTAGTCTTTCCACTATAGTCTGTCCACTTTAGTCTCTCCACTTTAGTTTTTCCACTTTAGTCTATCCAATTCAGTCTTTCCACTATAGTCTGTCCACTTTAGTCTTTCCTCTTTAGTCTTTCCACTATAGTCTCCACTTATCTGTCCACCACAGTCTTTCCACTATAGTCTTTCCACTATAGTCTGTCCACTTTAGTCTTTCCACTTTAGTCTTTCCACTTTAGTCTGTCCACTTTAATCTTTCCACTATAGTCTGTCCACTTTAGTCTGTCCACTTTAGTCTTTCCACTTTAGTCTTTCCGCTTTAGTCTGTCTACTTAGTCTTTCCACTATAGTCTGTCCACTTTAGTCTTTCCACTTTAGTCTTTCCACTTTAGTCTGTCCACTTTAGTCTTTCCACTATAGTAGGTCCACTTTAGTCTTTCCACTTTAGTCATTCCGCTTTAGTCTGTCCACTTAGTCTTTCCACTAAAGTCTGTCCACTTTAGTCTGTCCACTTTAGTCTTTCCACTTTAGTCTGTCCACTATAGTCTTTCCACTATAGTCTGTCAACTTTAGTCTTTCCACTTTAGTCTTTCCACTTTAGTCTGTCCACTTTAGTCTTTCCACTATAGTCTTTCCACTTTAGTCTGTCCACTTTAATCTTTCCACTATAGTCTGTCCACTTTAGTCTTTCCACTTTAGTCTTTCCGCTTTAGTCTGTCTACTTAGTCTTTCCACTATAGTCTGTCCACTTTAGTCTTTCCACTTTAGTCTTTCCACTTTAGTCTGTCCACTTTAGTCTTTCCACTATAGTAGGTCCACTTTAGTCTTTCCACTTTAGTCTTTCCGCTTTAGTCTGTCCACTTAGTCTTTCCACTAAAGTCTGTCCACTTTAGTCTGTCCACTTTAGTCTTTCCACTAAAGTCTGTCCACTTTAGTCTGTCCACTTTAGTCTGTCCACTTTAGTCTTTCCACTATAGTCTGTCCACTTTAGTCTCTCCACTTTAGTTTTTCCACTTTAGTCTATCCAATTCAGTCTTTCCACTATAGTCTGTCCACTTTAGTCTTTCCTCTTTAGTCTTTCCACTATAGTCTCCACTTATCTGTCCACCACAGTCTTTCCACTATAGTCTTTCCACTATAGTCTGTCCACTTTAGTCTTTCCACTTTAGTCTTTCCACTTTAGTCTGTCCACTTTAATCTTTCCACTATAGTCTGTCCACTTTAGTCTTTCCACTTTAGTCTTTCCGCTTTAGTCTGTCAACTTAGTCTTTCCACTATAGTCTGTCCACTTTAGTCTTTCCACTTTAGTCTTTCCACTTTAGTCTGTCCACTTTAGTCTTTCCACTATAGTAGGTCCACTTTAGTCTTTCCACTTTAGTCTTTCCGCTTTAGTCTGTCCACTTAGTCTTTCCACTAAAGTCTGTCCACTTTAGTCTTTCCACTATAGTCTGTCCACTTTAGTCTGTCCACTTTAGTCTTTCCACTTTAGTCTGTCCACTATAGTCTTTCCACTATAGTCTGTCAACTTTAGTCTTTCCACTTTAGTCTTTCCACTTTAGTCTGTCCACTTTAGTCTTTCCACTATAGTCTGTCCACTTTAGTCTTTCCACTTTAGTCTTTCCACTTTAGTCTTTCCACTCTAATCTGTTCACTTTAGTCTTTCCACTATAGTTTGTCCACTTTAGTCTTTCCACTTTAGTTTTTCCGCTTTAGTCTGTCCACTTAGTCTTCCCACTGGAGTTTGTCCACTTTAGTCTGTCCACTTTAGTCTTTCCACTATAGTCTCCACTGTATTATGTCCACTACAATCTTTCCACTTTAGTCTTTCCACTTTAGTTTTTCCACTTTAGTCTGTCCACTACAGTCTTTCCAATATAGTCTTTCCACTATAGTCTGTCCACTTTAGTCTTTCCACTTTAGTCTTTCCACTTTAGTCTGTCCACTTTAGTCTTTCCACTATAGTCTGTCCACTTTAGTCTTTCCTCTTTAGTCTTTCCACTATAGTCTCCACTTATCTGTCCACCACAGTCTTTCCACTATAGTCTTTCCACTATAGTCTGTCCACTTTAGTCTTTCCACTTTAGTCTTTCCACTTTAGTCTGTCCACTTTAATCTTTCCACTATAGTCTGTCCACTTTAGTCTTTCCACTTTAGTCTTTCCGCTTTAGTCTGTCTACTTAGTCTTTCCACTATAGTCTGTCCACTTTAGTCTTTCCACTTTAGCCTTTCCACTTTAGTCTGTCCACTTTAGTCTTTCCACTATAGTAGGTCCACTTTAGTCTTTCCACTTTAGTCTTTTCGCTTTAGTCTGTCCACTTAGTCTTTCCACTAAAGTCTGTCCACTTTAGTCTGTCCACTTTAGTCTGTCCCACTTTAGTCTTTCCACTATAGTCTGTCCACTTTAGTCTCTCCACTTTAGTTTTTCCACTTTAGTCTATCCAATTCAATCTTTCCACTATAGTCTGTCCGCTTTAGTCTTTCCTCTTTAGTCTTTCCACTATAGTCTCCACTTATCTGTCCACCACAGTCTTTCCACTATAGTCTTTCCACTATAGTCTGTCCACTTTAGTCTTTCCACTTTAGTCTTTCCACTTTAGTCTGTCCACTTTAATCTTTCCACTATAGTCTGTCCACTTTAGTCTTTCCACTTTAGTCTTTCCGCTTTAGTCTGTCTACTTAGTCTTTCCACTATAGTCTGTCCACTTTAGTCTTTCCACTTTAGTCTTTCCACTTTAGTCTGTCCACTTTAGTCTTTCCACTATAGTAGGTCCACTTTAGTCTTTCCACTTTAGTCTTTCCGCTTTAGTCTGTCCACTTAGTCTTTCCACTAAAGTCTGTCCACTTTAGTCTGTCCACTTTAGTCTTTCCACTTTAGTCTGTCCACTATAGTCTTTCCACTATAGTCTGTCAACTTTAGTCTTTCCACTTTAGTCTTTCCACTTTAGTCTGTCCACTTTAGTCTTTCCACTATAGTCTGTCCACTTTAGTCTTTCCACTTTAGTCTTTCCACTTTAGTCTGTCCACTTTAGTCTTTCCACTATAGTCTGTCCACTTTAGTCTTTCCACTTTAGTCTTTCCGCTTTAATCTGTCCACTTAGTCTTTCCACTAGAGTCTGTCCACTTTAGTCTGTCCACTTTAGTCTTTCCACTTTAGTCTTTCCACTTTAGTCTTTCCACTTTTGTCTTTCCACTTTAGTCTGTCCACTTTAATCTTTCCACTATAGTCTGTCCACTTTAGTCTTTCCACTTTAGTCTTTCCGCTTTAGTCTGTCTACTTAGTCTTTCCACTATAGTCTGTCCACTTTAGTCTTTCCACTTTAGTCTTTCCACTTTAGTCTGTCCACTTTAGTCTTTCCACTATAGTAGGTCCACTTTAGTCTTTCCACTTTAGTCTTTCCGCTTTAGTCTGTCCACTTAGTCTTTCCACTAAAGTCTGTCCACTTTAGTCTGTCCACTTTAGTCTTTCCACTAAAGTCTGTCCACTTTAGTCTGTCCACTTTAGTCTGTCCACTTTAGTCTTTCCACTATAGTCTGTCCACTTTAGTCTCTCCACTTTAGTTTTTCCACTTTAGTCTATCCAATTCAGTCTTTCCACTATAGTCTGTCCACTTTAGTCTTTCCTCTTTAGTCTTTCCACTATAGTCTCCACTTATCTGTCCACCACAGTCTTTCCACTATAGTCTTTCCACTATAGTCTGTCCACTTTAGTCTTTCCACTTTAGTCTTTCCACTTTAGTCTGTCCACTTTAATCTTTCCACTATAGTCTGTCCACTTTAGTCTGTCCACTTTAGTCTTTCCACTTTAGTCTTTCCGCTTTAGTCTGTCTACTTAGTCTTTCCACTATAGTCTGTCCACTTTAGTCTTTCCACTTTAGTCTTTCCACTTTAGTCTGTCCACTTTAGTCTTTCCACTATAGTAGGTCCACTTTAGTCTTTCCACTTTAGTCTTTCCGCTTTAGTCTGTCCACTTAGTCTTTCCACTAAAGTCTGTCCACTTTAGTCTGTCCACTTTAGTCTTTCCACTTTAGTCTGTCCACTATAGTCTTTCCACTATAGTCTGTCAACTTTAGTCTTTCCACTTTAGTCTTTCAACTTTAGTCTGTCCACTTTAGTCTTTCCACTATAGTCTGTCCACTTTAGTCTTTCCACTTTAGTCTTTCCACTTTAGTCTGTCCACTTTAGTCTTTCCACTATAGTCTGTCCACTTTAGTCTTTCCACTTTAGTCTTTCCGCTTTAATCTGTCCACTTAGTCTTTCCACTAGAGTCTGTCCACTTTAGTCTGTCCACTTTAGTCTTTCCACTTTAGTCTTTCCACTTTAGTCTTTCCACTTTTGTCTGTCCACTTTAGTCTTTCCACTATAGACTGTCCACTTTAGTCTTTCCACTATTCTCTGTCCACTTTAGTCTTTCCACTATAGTCTCCACTTTATTCTGTCCACTATAGTCTTTCCACTATAGTCTCCACTGTATTATGTCCACTACAGTCTTTCCACTTTAGTCTTTCCACTTTAGTTTTTCCACTTTAGTCTTTCCACTAGAGTCTGTCCACTTTAGTTTGTCCACTTTAGTCTTTCCACTTTAGTCTTTCCACTTTAGTCTTTCCACTTTAGTCTGTTCACTTTAGTCTTTCCACTATAGTCTGTCCACTTTAGTCTTTCCACTTTAGTCTTTTCACTTTATTCTTTCAACTTTAGTCGGTCCACTTTAGTCTTTCCACTATTCTCTGTCCACTTTAGTCTTTCCACTTTAGTCTTTCCACTATAGTCTCCAGTTTATTCTGTCCACTACAGTCTTTCCACTATAGTCTTTCCACTATAGTCTGTCCACTTTAGTCTTTCCACTTTAGTCTTTCCACTTTAGTCTGTCCACTTTAGTCTTTCCACTATAGTCTGTCACTTTGGTCTTTCCACTTTAGTCTTTCCGCTTTAGTCCGTCCACTTTAGTCTTTCCACTTTAGTCTGTCCACTTTAGTCTGTCCACTTTAGTCTGTCCACTTTAGTCTTTCCACTTTAGTCATTTCCACTATCTTCTATCCAATTTAGTCTTTCCACTTTAGTCTTTCCACTTTAGTCGGTCCACTTTAGTCTTTCCACTATAGTCTGTCCACTTTAGTCTTTCCACTATAGTCTGTCCACTTTAGTCTTTCCACTTTAGTCTTTCCACTTTAGTCTTTCCACTAAAGTCTCCACTTTATTCTTTCCACTACAGTCTTTCCACTATAGTTTTTCCACTATAGTCTGTCCACTTTAGTCTTTCCACTTTAGTCTTTCCACTTTAGTCTGTCCACTTTAGTCTTTCCACTATAGACTGTCCACTTTAGTCTTTCCACTATTCTCTGTCCACTTTAGTCTTTAAACTATAGTCTCCACTTTATTCTGTCCAGTACAGTCTTTCCACTATAGTCTTTCCCCTATAGTCTGTCCACTTTAGTCTTTCCACTTTAGCCTTTCCACTTTAGTCTTTCCGCTTTAGTCTGTCCACTTAGTCTTTCCACTATAGTCTTTCCACCAGAATCTGTCCACTTTAGTCTTTCAACTTTAGTCTGTTCACTTAGTCTTTCCACTAGAGTCTGTCCACTTTAGTCTATCCACTTTAGTCTTTCCACTATAGTCTCCACTTTATTCTGTCCACTACAGTCTTTCCACTATAGTCTTTCCAATATAGTCTGTCCACTTTAGTCTTTCCACTTTAGTCTTTCCACTTTAGTCTGTCCACTTTAGTCTTTCCACTATAGACTGTCCACTTTAGTCTTTCCACTATTCTCTGTCCACTTTAGTCTTTAAACTATAGTCTCCACTTTATTCTGTCCAGTACAGTCTTTCCACTATAGTCTTTCCCCTATAGTCTGTCCACTTTAGTCTGTCCACTTTAGTCTTTCCACTTTAGTCTTTCCACTTTAGTCTTTCCACTTTTGTCTGTCCACTTTAGTCTTTCCACTATAGACTGTCCACTTTAGTCTTTCCACTATTCTCTGTCCACTTTAGTCTTTCCACTATAGTCTCCACTTTATTCTGTCCACTATAGTCTTTCCACTATAGTCTCCACTGTATTATGTCCACTACAGTCTTTCCACTTTAGTCTTTCCACTTTAGTTTTTCCACTTTAGTCTTTCCACTAGAGTCTGTCCACTTTAGTCTGTCCACTTTAGTCTTTCCACTTTAGTCTTTCCACTTTAGTCTTTCCACTTTAGTCTGTTCACTTTAGTCTTTCCACTATAGTCTGTCCACTTTAGTCTTTCCACTTTAGTCTTTTCACTTTATTCTTTCAACTTTAGTCGGTCCACTTTAGTCTTTCCACTATTCTCTGTCCACTTTAGTCTTTCCACTTTAGTCTTTCCACTATAGTCTCCAGTTTATTCTGTCCACTACAGTCTTTCCACTATAGTCTTTCCACTATAGTCTGTCCACTTTAGTCTTTCCAATTTAGTCTTTCCACTTTAGTCTGTCCACTTTAGTCTTTCCACTATAGTCTGTCCACTTTGGTCTTTCCACTTTAGTCTTTCCGCTTTAGTCCGTCCACTTTAGTCTTTCCACTTTAGTCTGTCCACTTTAGTCTGTCCACTTTAGTCTGTCCACTTTAGTCTTTCCACTTTAGTCATTTCCACTATCTTCTATCCAATTTAGTCTTTCCACTTTAGTCTTTCCACTTTAGTCGGTCCACTTTAGTCTTTCCACTATAGTCTGTCCACTTTAGTCTTTCCACTATAGTCTGTCCACTTTAGTCTTTCCACTTTAGTCTTTCCACTTTAGTCTTTCCACTTTAGTCTTTCCACTAAAGTCTCCACTTTATTCTTTCCACTACAGTCTTTCCGCTATAGTTTTTCCACTATAGTCTGTCCACTTTAGTCTTTCCACTTTAGTCTTTCCACTTTAGTCTGTCCACTTTAGTCTTTCCACTATAGACTGTCCACTTTAGTCTGTCCACTTTAGTCTTTCCACTTTAGTCTTTCCACTTTAGTCTTTCCACTTTTGTCTGTCCACTTTAGTCTTTCCACTATAGACTGTCCACTTTAGTCTTTCCACTATTCTCTGTCCACTTTAGTCTTTCCACTATAGTCTCCACTTTATTCTGTCCACTATAGTCTTTCCACTATAGTCTCCACTGTATTATGTCCACTACAGTCTTTCCACTTTAGTCTTTCAACTTTAGTTTTTCCACTTTAGTCTTTCCACTAGAGTCTGTCCACTTTAGTCTGTCCACTTTAGTCTTTCCACTTTAGTCTGTCCACTTTAGTCTTTCCACTATAGTCTGTCCACTTTAGTCTTTCCTCTTTAGTCTTTCCACTATAGTCTCCACTTATCTGTCCACCACAGTCTTTCCACTATAGTCTTTCCACTATAGTCTGTCCACTTTAGTCTTTCCACTTTAGTCTTTCCACTTTAGTCTGTCCACTTTAATCTTTCCACTATAGTCTGTCCACTTTAGTCTTTCCACTTTAGTCTTTCCGCTTTAGTCTGTCTACTTAGTCTTTCCACTATAGTCTGTCCACTATAGTCTGTCCACTTTAGTCTTTCCACTTTAGTCTTTCCACTTTAGTCTGTCCACTTTAGTCTTTCCACTATAGTAGGTCCACTTTAGTCTTTCCACTTTAGTCTTTCCGCTTTAGTCTGTCCACTTAGTCTTTCCACTAAAGTCTGTCCACTTTAGTCTGTCCACTTTAGTCTGTCCACTTTAGTCTTTCCACTATAGTCTGTCCACTTTAGTCTCTCCACTTTAGTTTTTCCACTTTAGTCTATCCAATTCAGTCTTTCCACTATAGTCTGTCCACTTTAGTCTTTCCTCTTTAGTCTTTCCACTATAGTCTCCACTTATCTGTCCACCACAGTCTTTCCACTATAGTCTTTCCACTATAGTCTGTCCACTTTAGTCTTTCCACTTTAGTCTTTCCACTTTAGTCTGTCCACTTTAATCTTTCCACTATAGTCTGTCCACTTTAGTCTTTCCACTTTAGTCTTTCCGCTTTAGTCTGTCTACTTAGTCTTTCCACTATAGTCTGTCCACTTTAGTCTTTCCACTTTAGTCTTTCCACTTTAGTCTGTCCACTTTAGTCTTTCCACTATAGTAGGTCCACTTTAGTCTTTCCACTTTAGTCTTTCCGCTTTAGTCTGTCCACTTAGTCTTTCCACTAAAGTCTGTCCACTTTAGTCTGTCCACTTTAGTCTTTCCACTTTAGTTTGTCCACTATAGTCTTTCCACTATAGTCTGTCAACTTTAGTCTTTCCACTTTAGTCTTTCCACTTTAGTCTGTCCACTTTAGTCTTTCCACTATAGTCTGTCCACTTTAGTCTTTCCACTTTAGTCTTTCCACTTTAGTCTGTCCACTTTAGTCTTTCCACTATAGTCTGTCCACTTTAGTCTTTCCACTTTAGTCTTTCCGCTTTAATCTGTCCACTTAGTCTTTCCACTAGAGTCTGTCCACTTTAGTCTGTCCACTTTAGTCTTTCCACTTTAGTCTTTCCACTTTAGTCTTTCCACTTTTGTCTGTCCACTTTAGTCTTTCCACTATAGACTGTCCACTTTAGTCTTTCCACTATTCTCTGTCCACTTTAGTCTTTCCACTATAGTCTCCACTTTATTCTGTCCACTATAGTCTTTCCACTATAGTCTCCACTGTATTATGTCCACTACAGTCTTTCCACTTTAGTCTTTCCACTTTAGTTTTTCCACTTTAGTCTTTCCACTAGAGTCTGTCCACTTTAGTCTGTCCACTTTAGTCTTTCCACTTTAGTCTTTCCACTTTAGTCTGTTCACTTTAGTCTTTCCACTATAGTCTGTCCACTTTAGTCTTTCCACTTTAGTTTTTTCACTTTATTCTTTCAACTTTAGTCGGTCCACTTTAGTCTTTCCACTATTCTCTGTCCACTTTAGTCTTTCCACTTTAGTCTTTCCACTATAGTCTCCAGTTTATTCTGTCCACTACAGTCTTTCCACTATAGTCTTTCCACTATACTCTGTCCACTTTAGTCTTTCCACTTTAGTCTTTCCACTTTAGTCTGTCCACTTTAGTCTTTCCACTATAGTCTGTCACTTTGGTCTTTCCACTTTAGTCTTTCCGCTTTAGTCCGTCCACTTTAGTCTTTCCACTTTAGTCTGTCCACTTTAGTCTGTCCACTTTAGTCTGTCCACTTTAGTCTTTCCACTTTAGTCATTTCCACTATCTTCTATCCAATTTAGTCTTTCCACTTTAGTCTTTCCACTTTAGTCGGTCCACTTTAGTCTTTCCACTATAGTCTGTCCACTTTAGTCTTTCCACTATAGTCTGTCCACTTTAGTCTTTCCACTTTAGTCTTTCCACTTTAGTCTTTCCACTAAAGTCTCCACTTTATTCTTTCCACTACAGTCTTTCCACTACAGTTTTTCCACTATAGTCTGTCCACTTTAGTCTTTCCACTTTAGTCTTTCCACTTTAGTCTGTCCACTTTAGTCTTTCCACTATAGACTGTCCACTTTAGTCTTTCCACTATTCTCTGTCCACTTTAGTCTTTAAACTATAGTCTCCACTTTATTCTGTCCAGTACAGTCTTTCCACTATAGTCTTTCCACTAGTCTTTCCACTATTCTCTGTCCACTTTAGTCTTTCCACTTTAGTCTTTCCACTATAGTCTCCAGTTTATTCTGTCCACTACAGTCTTTCCACTATAGTCTTTCCACTATACTCTGTCCACTTTAGTCTTTCCACTTTAGTCTTTCCACTTTAGTCTGTCCACTTTAGTCTTTCCACTATAGTCTGTCACTTTGGTCTTTCCACTTTAGTCTTTCCGCTTTAGTCCGTCCACTTTAGTCTTTCCACTTTAGTCTGTCCACTTTAGTCTGTCCACTTTAGTCTGTCCACTTTAGTCTTTCCACTTTAGTCATTTCCACTATCTTCTATCCAATTTAGTCTTTCCACTTTAGTCTTTCCACTTTAGTCGGTCCACTTTAGTCTTTCCACTATAGTCTGTCCACTTTAGTCTTTCCACTATAGACTGTCCACTTTAGTCTTTCCACTATTCTCTGTCCACTTTAGTCTTTAAACTATAGTCTCCACTTTATTCTGTCCAGTACAGTCTTTCCACTATAGTCTTTCCCCTATAGTCTGTCCACTTTAGTCTTTCCACTTTAGCCTTTCCACTTTAGTCTTTCCGCTTTAGTCTGTCCACTTAGTCTTTCCACTATAGTCTTTCCACCAGAATCTGTCCACTTTAGTCTTTCAACTTTAGTCTGTTCACTTAGTCTTTCCACTAGAGTCTGTCCACTTTAGTCTATCCACTTTAGTCTTTCCACTATAGTCTCCACTTTATTCTGTCCACTACAGTCTTTCCACTATAGTCTTTCCAACATAGTCTGTCCACTTTAGTCTTTCCACTTTAGTCTTTCCACTTTAGTCTGTCCACTTTAGTCTTTCCACTATAGACTGTCCACTTTAGTCTTTCCACTATTCTCTGTCCACTTTAGTCTTTAAACTATAGTCTCCACTTTATTCTGTCCAGTACAGTCTTTCCACTATAGTCTTTCCCCTATAGTCTGTCCACTTTAGTCTGTCCACTTTAGTCTTTCCACTTTAGTCTTTCCACTTTAGTCTTTCCACTTTTGTCTGTCCACTTTAGTCTTTCCACTATAGACTGTCCACTTTAGTCTTTCCACTATTCTCTGTCCACTTTAGTCTTTCCACTATAGTCTCCACTTTATTCTGTCCACTATAGTCTTTCCACTATAGTCTCCACTGTATTATGTCCACTACAGTCTTTCCACTTTAGTCTTTCCACTTTAGTTTTTCCACTTTAGTCTTTCCACTAGAGTCTGTCCACTTTAGTCTGTCCACTTTAGTCTTTCCACTTTAGTCTTTCCACTTTAGTCTTTCCACTTTAGTCTGTTCACTTTAGTCTTTCCACTATAGTCTGTCCACTTTAGTCTTTCCACTTTAGTCTTTTCACTTTATTCTTTCAACTTTAGTCGGTCCACTTTAGTCTTTCCACTATTCTCTGTCCACTTTAGTCTTTCCACTTTAGTCTTTCCACTATAGTCTCCAGTTTATTCTGTCCACTACAGTCTTTCCACTATAGTCTTTCCACTATAGTCTGTCCACTTTAGTCTTTCCAATTTAGTCTTTCCACTTTAGTCTGTCCACTTTAGTCTTTCCACTATAGTCTGTCCACTTTGGTCTTTCCACTTTAGTCTTTCCGCTTTAGTCCGTCCACTTTAGTCTTTCCACTTTAGTCTGTCCACTTTAGTCTGTCCACTTTAGTCTGTCCACTTTAGTCTTTCCACTTTAGTCATTTCCACTATCTTCTATCCAATTTAGTCTTTCCACTTTAGTCTTTCCACTTTAGTCGGTCCACTTTAGTCTTTCCACTATAGTCTGTCCACTTTAGTCTTTCCACTATAGTCTGTCCACTTTAGTCTTTCCACTTTAGTCTTTCCACTTTAGTCTTTCCACTAAAGTCTCCACTTTATTCTTTCCACTACAGTCTTTCCGCTATAGTTTTTCCACTATAGTCTGTCCACTTTAGTCTTTCCACTTTAGTCTTTCCACTTTAGTCTGTCCACTTTAGTCTTTCCACTATAGACTGTCCACTTTAGTCTTTCCACTATAGTTTCAACTTTATTCTGTCCACTACAGTCTTTCCACTATTTTCTGTCCACTTTAGTCTTTCCACTTTAGTCTTTCCACTATAGTCTCCACTTTATTCTGTCCACTACAGTCTTTCCACTATAGTCTTTCCACTATAGTCTGTCCACTTTAGTCTTTCCACTTTAGTCTGTCCACTTTAGACTTTCCACTATAGTCTGTCCACTTTAGTCTTTCCACTATTCACTGTCCACTTTAGTTTTTCCACTACACTCTCCACTTTATTCTGTCCACTACAGTCTTTCCACTATAGTCTTTCCACTATAGTCTGTCCACTTTAGTCTTTCCACTTTAGTCTGTCCACTTTAGACTTTCCACTATAGTCTGTCCACTTTAGTCTTTCCACTATTCTCTGTCCACTTTAGTCTTTCCACTTTTGTCTTTCCACTATAGTCTCCACTTTATTCTGTCCACTACAGTCTTTCCACTATAGTCTTTCCACTATAGTCTGTCCACTTTAGTCTTTCCACTTTAGTCTTTCCACTTTAGTCTGTCCACTTTAGTCTTTCCACTATAGTCTGTCCACTTTCGTCTTTCCACTTTAGTCTTTCCGCTTTAGTCTGTCCACTTAGTCTTTCCACTGGAGTCTGTCCACTTTAGTCTGTCCACTTTAGTCTTTCCACTATAGTCTCCACTTTATTCTGTCCACTAAGGTCTTTCAACTTTAGTCTTTCCACTTTAGTTTTTCCACTTTAGTCCGTCCACTTCAGTCTTTCCACTATAGTCTGTCCACTTTAGTCTTTCCACTTTAGTCTTTCCACTATAGTCTCCACTTTATTCTGTCCACTACAGTCTTTCCACTATAGTTTTTCCACTTTAGTCTGTCCACTTTAGTCTTTCCACTATAGTCTGTCCACTTTAGTCTTTCCACTACTCTCTGTCCACTTTAGTCTTTCCTCTTCAGTCTTTCCACTAGAGTCTGTCCACTTTAGTCTTTCCACTTTAGTCTGTCCACTTTAGTCTTTCCACTTTAGTCTTTCCACTATAGACTGTCAACTTTAGTCTTTCCACTATTCTCTGTCCACTTTAGTCTTTCCACTATAGTCTCCACTTTATTCTGTCCACTACAGTCTTTCCACTACAGTCTTTCCACTATAGTCTGTCCACTTTAGTCTTTCCACTTTAGTCTTTCCACTTTAGTCTGTCCACTTTAATCTTTCCACTATAGTCTGTCCACTTTAGTCTTTCCACTTTAGTCTTTCCGCTTTAATCTGTCCACTTAGTCTTTCCACTAGAGTCTGTCCACTTTAGTCTGTCCACTTTAGTCTTTCCACTTTAGTCTTTCCACTTTAGTCTTCCCACTTTTGTCTGTCCACTTTAGTCTTTCCACTATAGACTGTCCACTTTAGTCTTTCCACTATTCTCTGTCCACTTTAGTCTTTCCACTATAGTCTCCACTTTATTCTGTCCACTATAGTCTTTCCACTATAGTCTCCACTGTATTATGTCCACTACAGTCTTTCCACTTTAGTCTTTCCACTTTAGTTTTTCCACTTTAGTCTTTCCACTAGAGTCTGTCCACTTTAGTCTGTCCACTTTAGTCTTTCCACTTTAGTCTTTCCACTTTAGTCTTTCCACTTTAGTCTGTTCACTTTAGTCTTTCCACTATAGTCTGTCCACTTTAGTCTTTCCACTTTAGTCTTTTCACTTTATTCTTTCAACTTTAGTCGGTCCACTTTAGTCTTTCCACTATTCTCTGTCCACTTTAGTCTTTCCACTTTAGTCTTTCCACTATAGTCTCCAGTTTATTCTGTCCACTACAGTCTTTCCACTATAGTCTTTCCACTATAGTCTGTCCACTTTAGTCTTTCCAATTTAGTCTTTCCACTTTAGTCTGTCCACTTTAGTCTTTCCACTATAGTCTGTCCACTTTGGTCTTTCCACTTTAGTCTTTCCGCTTTAGTCCGTCCACTTTAGTCTTTCCACTTTAGTCTGTCCACTTTAGTCTGTCCACTTTAGTCTGTCCACTTTAGTCTTTCCACTTTAGTCATTTCCACTATCTTCTATCCAATTTAGTCTTTCCACTTTAGTCTTTCCACTTTAGTCGGTCCACTTTAGTCTTTCCACTATAGTCTGTCTACTTTAGTCTTTCCACTATAGTCTGTCCACTTTAGTCTTTCCACTTTAGTCTTTCCACTTTAGTCTTTCCACTAAAGTCTCCACTTTATTCTTTCCACTACAGTCTTTCCGCTATAGTTTTTCCACTATAGTCTGTCCACTTTAGTCTTTCCACTTTAGTCTTTCCACTTTAGTCTGTCCACTTTAGTCTTTCCACTATAGACTGTCCACTTTAGTCTTTCCACTATTCTCTGTCCACTTTAGTCTTTAAACTATAGTCTCCACTTTATTCTGTCCAGTACAGTCTTTCCACTATAGTCTTTCCCCTATAGTCTGTCCACTTTAGTCTTTCCACTTTAGCCTTTCCACTTTAGTCTTTCCGCTTTAGTCTGTCCACTTAGTCTTTCCACTATAGTCTTTCCACCAGAATCTGTCCACTTTAGTCTTTCAACTTTAGTCTGTTCACTTAGTCTTTCCACTAGAGTCTGTCCACTTTAGTCTATCCACTTTAGTCTTTCCACTATAGTCTCCACTTTATTCTGTCCACTACAGTCTTTCCACTATAGTCT
The DNA here is from genome assembly GCA_030848855.1 of Branchinecta sandiegonensis. Taxonomy (NCBI): domain Eukaryota; kingdom Metazoa; phylum Arthropoda; class Branchiopoda; order Anostraca; family Branchinectidae; genus Branchinecta; species Branchinecta sandiegonensis. The sequence goes on along the minus strand of JAUPMV010000164.1, from coordinate 31,922 downwards.
TTCCAATATAGTCTGTCCACTTTAGTCTGTCCACTTCTGTCTTTCCACTACAGTCTGTCCACTTTAGTCTTTCCACTTTAGTCTTTCCACTATAGTCTCCACTTTATTCTGTCCACTACAGTCTTTCCACTATAGTCTATCCACTTTCTGTCCACTATAGTTTCCACTTTATTCTGTCCACTACAGTCTTTCCACTATTTTCTGTCCACTTTAGTTTTTCCACTTTAGTCTGTCCAATTCAGTCTTTCCACTATAGTCTGTCCACTTTAGTCTTTCCTCTTTAGTCTTTCCACTATAGTCTCCACTTTATTCTGTCCACTACAGTCTTTCCACAATAGTCTTTCCACTATAGTCTGTTCACTTAGTCTTTCCACTAGAGTCTGTCCACTTTAGTCTATCCACTTTAGTCTTTCCACTATAGTCTCCACTTTATTCTGTCCACTACAGTCTTTCCACTATAGTCTTTCCAATATAGTCTGTCCACTTTAGTCTGTCCACTTCTGTCTTTCCACTACAGTCTGTCCACTTTAGTCTTTCCACTTTAGTCTTTCCACTATAGTCTCCACTTTATTCTGTCCACTACAGTCTTTCCACTATAGTCTATCCACTTTCTGTCCACTATAGTTTCCACTTTATTTTGTCCACTACAGTCTTTCAACTATAGTCTTTCCACTATAGTCTGTCCACTTTAGTCTTTCCACTTTAGTCTTTCCACTTTAGTCTGTCCACTTTAGTCTTTCCACTATAGTCTGTCCACTTTAGTCTTTCCACAATTCTCTGTCTACTTTAGTCTTTCCACTTTAGTCTTTCCACTACAGTCTCCACTTATCTGTCCACTACAGTCTTTCCACTATAGTCTGTCCACTTTAGTCTTTCCACTTTAGTCTGTCCACTTTAATCTTTCCACTATAGTCTGTCCACTTTAGTCTTTCAGCTTTAGTCTTTCCACTTTAGTCTGTCCACTTTAGTCTTTCCACTATAGTCTGTCCACTTTAGTCTCTCCACTTTAGTTTTTCCACTTTAGTCTATCCAATTCAGTCTTTCCACTATAGTCTGTCCACTTTAGTCTTTCCTCTTTAGTCTTTCCACTATAGTCTCCACTTATCTGTCCACCACAGTCTTTCCACTATAGTCTTTCCACTATAGTCTGTCCACTTTAGTCTTTCCACTTTAGTCTTTCCACTTTAGTCTGTCCACTTTAATCTTTCCACTATAGTCTGTCCACTTTAGTCTTTCCACTTTAGTCTTTCCGCTTTAGTCTGTCTACTTAGTCTTTCCACTATAGTCTGTCCACTTTAGTCTTTCCACTTTAGTCTTTCCACTTTAGTCTGTCCACTTTAGTCTTTCCACTATAGTAGGTCCACTTTAGTCTTTCCACTTTAGTCTTTCCGCTTTAGTCTGTCCACTTAGTCTTTCCACTAAAGTCTGTCCACTTTAGTCTGTCCACTTTAGTCTTTCCACTTTAGTCTGTCCACTATAGTCTTTCCACTATAGTCTGTCAACTTTAGTCTTTCCACTTTAGTCTTTCCACTTTAGTCTGTCCTCTTTAGTCTTTCCACTATAGTCTGTCCACTTTAGTCTTTCCACTTTAGTCTTTCCGCTTTAGTCTGTCCACTTAGTCTTTCCACTAGAGTCTGTCCACTTTAGTCTGTCCACTTTAGTCTTTCCACTTTAGTCTTTCCACTCTAATCTGTTCACTTTAGTCTTTCCACTATAGTTTGTCCACTTTAGTCTTTCCACTTTAGTTTTTCCACTTTAGTCTGTCCACTTAGTCTTCCCACTGGAGTTTGTCCACTGTAGTCTGTCCACTTTAGTCTTTCCACTATAGTCTCCACTGTATTATGTCCACTACAGTCTTTCCACTTTAGTCTTTCCACTTTTGTTTTTCCACTTTAGTCTGTCCACTACAGTCTTTCCAATATAGTCTTTCCACTATAGTCTGTCCACTTTAGTCTTTCCACTTTAGTCTTTCCACTTTAGTCTGTCCACTTTAGTCTTTCCACTATAGTCTGTCCACTTTAGTCTTTCTATTCTCTGTCCACTTTAGTCTTTCCACTATAGTCTCCACTTTATTCTGTCCACTACAGTCTTTCCACTATAGTCTTTCCACTATAGTCTGTCCAATTTAGTCTTTCCACTTTAATCTTTCCACTTTAGTCTGTCCACTTTAGTCTTTCCACTATAGTCTGTCCACTTTAGTCTTTCCACTTTAGTCTTTCCACTTTATTCTGTCCACTTCAGTGTGTACACTTTAGTCTGTCCACTGAGTCTTTCCACTTCAGTCTTTCCACTATAGTCTGTCCACTTTAGTCTTTCCACTATTCTCTGTCCACTTTAGTCTTTCCACTTTAGCCTTTCCACTATAGTCTCCACTTTATTCTGTCCACTACAGTCTTTCCACTATTCTCTGTCCACTTTAGTCTTTCCACTAAAGTATCCACTTTATTCTGTCCACTATAGTCTTTCCACTATAGTCTTTCCACTGTAGTGGGTCCACTTTAGTCTTTCCACTATTCTCTGTCCACTTTAGTCTTTCCACTATAGCCTCCACTTTATTCTGTCCACTACAGTCTTTACGCTATAGTCTTTCCACTATAGTCTGTCCACTTTAGTCTCTCCACTTTAGTTTTTCCACTTTAGTCTGTCCAATTCAGTCTTTCCACTATAGTCTGTCCACTTTAGTCTTTCCTCTTTAGTCTTTCCACTATAGTCTCCACTTTATTCTGTCCACTACAGTCTTTCCACAATAGTCTTTCCACTATAGTCTGTCCACTTTAGTCTTTCCACTATCCTCTGTCCACTTTAGTCTTTCCACTATAGTCTTTCCACTATAGTCTGTCAACTTTAGTCTTTCCACTTCAGTCTTTCCACTTTAGTCTGTCCACTTTAGTCTTTCCACTATAGTCTGTCCACTTTAGTCTTTCCACTTTAGTCTTTCCGCTTTAGTCTGTCCACTTAGTCTTTCCACTAGAGTCTGTCCACATTAGTCTGTCCACTTTAGTCTTTCCACTTTAGTCTGTCCAATTCAGTCTTTCCACTATAGTCTGTCCACTTTAGTCTTTCCTCTTTAGTCTTTCCACTATAGTCTGTCCACTTTAGTCTTTCAACTTTAGTTTGTCCACTATAGTCTTTCCACTATAGTCTGTCAACTTTAGTCTTTCCACTTCAGTCTTTCCACTTTAGTCTGTCCACTTTAGTCTTTCCACTATAGTCTGTCCACTTTAGTCTTTCCACTTTAGTCTTTCCACTTTAGTCTGTCCAATTCAGTCTTTCCACTATAGTCTGTCCACTTTAGTCTTTCCTCTTTAGTCTTTCCAATAAAGTCTGTCCACTTTAGTCTTTCAACTTTAGTTTGTCCACTATAGTCTTTCCACTATAGTCTGTCAACTTTAGTCTTTCCACTTCAGTCTTTCCACTTTAGTCTGTCCACTTTAGTCTTTCCACTATAGTCTGTCCACTTTAGTCTTTCCACTTTAGTCTTTCCACTTTAGTCTGTCCACTTTAGTCTTTCCAATATAGTCTGTCCACTTTAGTCTCTCCACTTTAGTTTTTCCACTTTAGTCTGTCCAATTCAGTCTTTCCACTATAGTCTGTCCACTTTAGTCTTTCCTCTTTAGTCTTTCCACTATAGTCTCCACTTATCTGTCCACCACAGTCTTTCCACTATAGTCTTTCCACTATGGTCTGTCCACTTTAGTCTTTCCGCTTTAGTCTTTCCACTTTAGTCTGTTCACTTTAATCTTTCCACTATAGTCTGTCCACTTTAGTCTTTCCGCTTTAGTCTGTCTACTTAGTCTTTCCACTATAGTCTGTCCACTTTAGTCTTTCCACTTTGGTCTTTCCACTTTAGTCTGTCCACTTTAGTCTTTCCACTATAGTAGGTCCACTTTAGTCTTTCCACTTTAGTCTTTCCGCTTTAGTCTGTCCACTTAGTCTTTCCAATAAAGTCTGTCCACTTTAGTCTTTCAACTTTAGTTTGTCCACTATAGTCTTTCCACTATAGTCTGTCAACTTTAGTCTTTCCACTTCAGTCTTTCCACTTTAGTCTGTCCACTTTAGTCTTTCCACTATAGTCTGTCCACTTTAGTCTTTCCACTTTAGTCTTTCCGCTTTAGTCTGTCCACTTAGTCTTTCCACTAGAGTCTGTCCACATTAGTCTGTCCACTTTAGTCTTTCCACTTTAGTCTTTCCACTCTAATCTGTTCACTTTAGTCTTTCCACTATAGTTTGTCCACTTTAGTCTTTCCACTTTAGTCTTTCCGCTTTAGTCTGTCCACTTAGTCTTCCCACTGGAGTTTGTCCACTTTAGTCTGTCCACTTTAGTCTTTCCACTATAGTTTGTCCACTTTAGTCTTTCCACTTTAGTCTTTCCGCTTTAGTCTGTCCACTTAGTCTTCCCACTGGAGTTTGTCCACTTTAGTCTGTCAACTTTAGTCTTTCCACTTTAGTCTTTCCACTGTAGTCTGTCCACTTTAGTCTTTCCACTATAGTCTGTCCACTTTAGTCTGTCCACTATAGTCTGTCCACTTTAGTCTTTCCACTTTAGTCTTTCCACTTTAGTCTGTCCACTTTAGTCTTTCCACTATAGTCTTTCCACTTTAGTCTTTCTATTCTCTGTCCACTTTAGTCTTTCCACTATAGTCTCCACTTTATTCTGTCCACTACAGTCTTTCCACTATAGTCTTTCCACTATAGTCTGTCCACTTTAGTCTTTCCACTTTAATCTTTCCACTTTAGTCTGTCCACTTTAGTCTTTCCACTAGAGTCTGTCCACTTTAGTCTTTCCACTTTAGTCTTTCCACTTTATTCTGTCCACTTCAGTGTGTACACTTTAGTCTGTCCACTGAGTCTTTCCACTTCAGTCTTTCCACTATAGTCTGTCCACTTTAGTCTTTCCACTATTCTCTGTCCACTTTAGTCTTTCCACTTTAGCCTTTCCACTATAGTCTCCACTTTATTCTGTCCACTACACTCTTTCCACTTTAGTCTTTCCACTTTATTCTGTCCACTTCAGTGTGTACACTTTAGTCTGTCCACTGAGTCTTTCCACTTCAGTCTTTCCACTATAGTCTGTCCACTTTAGTCTTTCCACTTTAGTCTTTCCACTATAGTCTCCACTTTATTCTGTCCACTACAGTCTTTCCACTATTTTCTGTCCACTTTAGTCTTTCCACTATAGTCTCCACTTTATTCTGTCCACTACAGTCTCTCCACTATAGTCTTTCCACTATAGTCTGTCCACTTTAGTCTTTCCACTATTCACTGTCCACTTTAGTCTTTCCACTACACTCTCCACTTTATTCTGTCCACTTTAGTCTTTCCACTTCTCTCTGTCCACTTTAGTCTTTCCACTTTTGTCTTTCCACTATAGTCTCCACTTTATTCTGTCCACTACAGTCTTTCCACTATAGTCTTTCCACTATAGTCTGTCCACTTTAGTCTTTCCACTTTAGTCTTTCCACTTTAGTCTGTCCACTTTAGTCTGTCCACTTTAGTCTTTCCACTACACTCTCCACTTTATTCTGTCCACTTTAGTCTTTCCACTTCTCTCTGTCCACTTTAGTCTTTCCACTTTTGTCTTTCCACTATAGTCTCCACTTTATTCTGTCCACTACAGTCTTTCCACTATAGTCTTTCCACTATAGTCTGTCCACTTTAGTCTGTCCACTTAGTCTTTCCACTGGAGTCTGTCCACTTTAGTCTGTCCACTTTAGTCTTTCCACTATAGTCTCCACTTTATTCTGTCCACTAAGGTCTTTCCACTTTAGTCTTTCCACTTTAGTTTTTCCACTTTAGTCCGTCCACTTCAGTCTTTCCACTATAGTCTTTCCACTTTAGTCTTTCCAGTTTAGTCTTTCCTCTATAGTCTCCACTTTATTCTGTCCTCTACAGTCTTTCCACTATAGTTTTTCCACTTTAGTCTGTCCACTTTAGTCTTTCCACTATAGTCTGTCCACTTTAGTCTTTCCACTACTCTCTGTCCACTTTAGTCTTTCCGCTTCAGTCTTTCCACTAGAGTCTGTCCACTTTAGTCTTTCCACTTTAGTCTTTCCACTATAGTTTCCACTTTATTCTGTCCACTACAGTCTTTCCACTATTTTCTGTCCACTTTAGTCTTTCCACTTTAGTCTTTCCACTATAGTCTCCACTTTATTCTGTCCACTACAGTCTCTCGACTATAGTCTTTCCACTATAGTCTGTCCACTTTAGTCTTTCCACTATTCACTGTCCACTTTAGTCTTTCCACTACACTCTCCACTTTATTCTGTCCACTTTAGTCTTTCCACTATTCTCTGTCCACTTTAGTCTTTCCACTTTTGTCTTTCCACTATAGTCTCCACTTTATTCTGTCCACTACAGTCTTTCCACTATAGTCTTTCCACTATAGTCTGTCCACTTTAGTCTTTCCACTTTAGTCTTTCCACTTTAGTCTGTCCACTTTAGTCTTTCCACTATAGTCTGTCCACTTTGGTCTTTCCACTTTAGTCTTTCCGCTTTAGTCTGTCCACTTAGTCTTTCCACTGGAGTCTGTCCACTTTAGTCTGTCCACTTTAGTCTTTCCACTATAGTCTCCACTTTATTCTGTCCACTAAGGTCTTTCCACTTTAGTCTTTCCACTTTAGTTTTTCCACTTTAGTCCTTCCACTTCAGTCTTTCCACTATAGTCTGTCCACTTTAGTCTTTCCACTTTAGTCTTTCCACTATTGTCTCCACTTTATTCTGTCCTCTACAGTCTTTCCACTATAGTTTTTCCACTTTAGTCTGTCCACTTTAGTCTTTCCACTATAGTCTGTCCACTTTAGTCTTTCCACTACTCTCTGTCCACTTTAGTCTTTCCGCTTCAGTCTTTCCACTAGAGTCTGTCCACTTTAGTCTTTCCACTTTAGTCTGTCCACTTTAGTCTTTCCACTTTAGTCTTTCCACTTTAGTCTTTCCACTATAGACTGTCAACTTTAGTCTTTCCACTATTCTCTGTCCACTACAGTCTTTCCACTACAGTCTTTCCACTATAGTCTTTCCACTATAGTCTGTCCACTTTAGTCTTTCCACTTTAGTCTTTCCACTTTAGTCTGTCCACTTTAATCTTTCCACTATAGTCTGTCCACTTTAGTCTTTCCACTTTAGTCTTTCCGCTTTAGTCTGTCTACTTAGTCTTTCCACTATAGTCTTTCCACTATAGTCTGTCCACTTTAGTCTTTCCACTTTAGTCTTTCCACTTTAGTCTGTCCACTTTAGTTTTTCCACTATAGTAGGTCCACTTTAGTCTTTCCACTTTAGTCTTTCCGCTTTAGTCTGTCCACTTAGTCTTTAGACTAAAGTCTGTCCACTTTAGTCTGTCCACTTTAGCCTTTCCACTTTAGTCTGTCCACTATAGTCTTTCCACTATAGTCTGTCCACTTTAGTCTTTCCACTTTAGTCTTTCCACTTTAGTCTGTCCACTTTAGTCTTTCCACTATACTCTGTCCACTTTAGTCTTTCCACTTTAGTCTTTCCGCTTTAATCTGTCCACTTAGTCTTTCCACTAGAGTCTGTCCACTTTAGTCTGTCCACTTTAGTCTTTCCACTTTAGTCTTTCCACTTTAGTCTTTCCACTTTTGTCTGTCCACTTTAGTCTTTCCACTATAGACTGTCCACTTTAGTCTTTCCACTATTCTCTGTCCACTTTAGCCTTTCCACTATAGTCTCCACTTTATTCTGTCCACTATAGTCTTTCCACTATAGTCTCCACTGTATTATGTCCACTTTAGTTTTTCCACTTTAGTCTTTCCACTAGAGTCTGTCCACTTTAGTCTGTCCACTTTAGTCTTTCCACTTAGTCTTTCCACTTTAGTCTGTTCACTTTAGTCTTTCCACTATAGTCTGTCCACTTTAGTCTTTCCACTTTAGTCTTTTCACTTTAGTCTTTCAACTTTAGTCGGTCCACTTTAGTCTTTCCACTATTCTCTGTCCACTTTAGTCTTTCCACTTTAGTCTTTCCACTATAGTCTCCAGTTTATTCTGTCCACTACAGTCTTTCCACTATAGTCTGTCCACTTTAGTCTTTCCACTATAGTCTGTCCACTTTGGTCTTTCCACTTTAGTCTTTCCGCTTTAGTCCGTCCACTTTAGTCTTTCCACTTTAGTCTGTCCACTTTAGTCTGTCCACTTTAGTCTGTCCACTTTAGTCTTTCCACTTTAGTCATTTCCACTATCTTCTGTCCACTTTAGTCTTTCCGCTTTAGTCTGTCCACTTAGTCTTTCCACTAAAGTCTGTCCACTTTAGTCTGTCCACTTTAGCCTTTCCACTTTAGTCTGTCCACTATAGTCTTTCCACTATAGTCTGTCCACTTTAGTCTTTCCACTTTAGTCTTTCCACTTTAGTCTGTCCACTTAGTCTTTCCACTAAAGTCTGTCCACTTTAGTCTGTCCACTTTAGCCTTTCCACTTTAGTCTGTCCACTATAGTCTTTCCACTATAGTCTGTCCACTTTAGTCTTTCCACTTTAGTCTTTCCACTTTAGTCTGTCCACTTTAGTCTTTCCACTATAGTCTGTCCACTTTAGTCTTTCCACTTTAGTCTTTCCGCTTTAATCTGTCCACTTAGTCTTTCCACTAGAGTCTGTCCACTTTAGTCTGTCCACTTTAGTCTTTCCACTTTAGTTTTTCCACTTTAGTCTTTCCACTTTTGTCTGTCCACTTTAGTCTTTCCACTATAGACTGTCCACTTTAGTCTTTCCACTATTCTCTGTCCACTTTAGTCTTTCCACTATAGTCTCCACTTTATTCTGTCCACTATAGTCTTTCCACTATAGTCTCCACTGTATTATGTCCACTACAGTCTTTCCACTTTAGTCTTTCCACTTTAGTTTTTCCACTTTAGTCTTTCCACTAGAGTCTGTCCACTTTAGTCTGTCCACTTTAGTCTTTCCACTTTAGTCTTTCCACTTTAGTCTTTCCACTTAAGTCTGTTCACTTTAGTCTTTCCACTATAGTCTGTCCACTTTAGTCTTTCCACTTTAGTCTTTTCACTTTATTCTTTCAACTTTAGTCGGTCCACTTTAGTCTTTCCACTATTCTCTGTCCACTTTAGTCTTTCCACAATAGTCTCCAGTTTATTCTGTCCACTACAGTCTTTCCACTATAGTCTTTCCACTATAGTCTGTCCACTTTAGTCTTTCCACTTTAGTCTTTCCACTTTAGTCTGTCCACTTTAGTCTTTCCACTATAGTCTGTCCACTTTGGTCTTTCCACTTTAGTCTTTCCGCTTTAGTCCGTCCACTTTAGTCTTTCCACTTAAGTCTGTCCACTTTAGTCTGTCCACTTTAGTCTGTCCACTTTAGTCTTTCCACTTTAGTCATTTCCACTATCTTCTATCCAATTTAGTCTTTCCACTTTAGTCTTTCCACTTTAGTCGGTCCACTTTAGTCTTTCCACTATAGTCTGTCCACTTTAGTCTTTCCACTATAGTCTGTCCACTTTAGTCTTTCCGCTTCAGTCTTTCCACTAGAGTCTGTCCACTTTAGTCTTTCCACTTTAGTCTTTCCACTATAGTTTCCACTTTATTCTGTCCACTACAGTCTTTCCACTATTTTCTGTCCACTTTAGTCTTTCCACTTTAGTCTTTCCACTATAGTCTCCACTTTATTCTGTCCACTACAGTCTCTCGACTATAGTCTTTCCACTATAGTCTGTCCACTTTAGTCTTTCCACTATTCACTGTCCACTTTAGTCTTTCCACTACACTCTCCACTTTATTCTGTCCACTTTAGTCTTTCCACTATTCTCTGTCCACTTTAGTCTTTCCACTTTTGTCTTTCCACTATAGTCTCCACTTTATTCTGTCCACTACAGTCTTTCCACTATAGTCTTTCCACTATAGTCTGTCCACTTTAGTCTTTCCACTTTAGTCTTTCCACTATAGTTTCCACTTTATTCTGTCCACTACAGTCTTTCCACTATTTTCTGTCCACTTTAGTCTTTCCACTTTAGTCTTTCCACTATAGTCTCCACTTTATTCTGTCCACTACAGTCTCTCGACTATAGTCTTTCCACTATAGTCTGTCCACTTTAGTCTTTCCACTATTCACTGTCCACTTTAGTCTTTCCACTACACTCTCCACTTTATTCTGTCCACTTTAGTCTTTCCACTATTCTCTGTCCACTTTAGTCTTTCCACTTTTGTCTTTCCACTATAGTCTCCACTTTATTCTGTCCACTACAGTCTTTCCACTATAGTCTTTCCACTATAGTCTGTCCACTTTAGTCTTTCCACTTTAGTCTTTCCACTTTAGTCTGTCCACTTTAGTCTTTCCACTATAGTCTGTCCACTTTGGTCTTTCCACTTTAGTCTTTCCGCTTTAGTCTGTCCACTTAGTCTTTCCACTGGAGTCTGTCCACTTTAGTCTGTCCACTTTAGTCTTTCCACTATAGTCTCCACTTTATTCTGTCCACTAAGGTCTTTCCACTTTAGTCTTTCCACTTTAGTTTTTCCACTTTAGTCCTTCCACTTCAGTCTTTCCACTATAGTCTGTCCACTTTAGTCTTTCCACTTTAGTCTTTCCACTATTGTCTCCACTTTATTCTGTCCTCTACAGTCTTTCCACTATAGTTTTTCCACTTTAGTCTGTCCACTTTAGTCTTTCCACTATAGTCTGTCCACTTTAGTCTTTCCACTACTCTCTGTCCACTTTAGTCTTTCCGCTTCAGTCTTTCCACTAGAGTCTGTCCACTTTAGTCTTTCCACTTTAGTCTGTCCACTTTAGTCTTTCCACTTTAGTCTTTCCACTTTAGTCTTTCCACTATAGACTGTCAACTTTAGTCTTTCCACTATTCTCTGTCCACTACAGTCTTTCCACTACAGTCTTTCCACTATAGTCTTTCCACTATAGTCTGTCCACTTTAGTCTTTCCACTTTAGTCTTTCCACTTTAGTCTGTCCACTTTAATCTTTCCACTATAGTCTGTCCACTTTAGTCTTTCCACTTTAGTCTTTCCGCTTTAGTCTGTCTACTTAGTCTTTCCACTATAGTCTTTCCACTATAGTCTGTCCACTTTAGTCTTTCCACTTTAGTCTTTCCACTTTAGTCTGTCCACTTTAGTTTTTCCACTATAGTAGGTCCACTTTAGTCTTTCCACTTTAGTCTTTCCGCTTTAGTCTGTCCACTTAGTCTTTAGACTAAAGTCTGTCCACTTTAGTCTGTCCACTTTAGCCTTTCCACTTTAGTCTGTCCACTATAGTCTTTCCACTATAGTCTGTCCACTTTAGTCTTTCCACTTTAGTCTTTCCACTTTAGTCTGTCCACTTTAGTCTTTCCACTATACTCTGTCCACTTTAGTCTTTCCACTTTAGTCTTTCCGCTTTAATCTGTCCACTTAGTCTTTCCACTAGAGTCTGTCCACTTTAGTCTGTCCACTTTAGTCTTTCCACTTTAGTCTTTCCACTTTAGTCTTTCCACTTTTGTCTGTCCACTTTAGTCTTTCCACTATAGACTGTCCACTTTAGTCTTTCCACTATTCTCTGTCCACTTTAGCCTTTCCACTATAGTCTCCACTTTATTCTGTCCACTATAGTCTTTCCACTATAGTCTCCACTGTATTATGTCCACTTTAGTTTTTCCACTTTAGTCTTTCCACTAGAGTCTGTCCACTTTAGTCTGTCCACTTTAGTCTTTCCACTTAGTCTTTCCACTTTAGTCTGTTCACTTTAGTCTTTCCACTATAGTCTGTCCACTTTAGTCTTTCCACTTTAGTCTTTTCACTTTAGTCTTTCAACTTTAGTCGGTCCACTTTAGTCTTTCCACTATTCTCTGTCCACTTTAGTCTTTCCACTTTAGTCTTTCCACTATAGTCTCCAGTTTATTCTGTCCACTACAGTCTTTCCACTATAGTCTGTCCACTTTAGTCTTTCCACTATAGTCTGTCCACTTTGGTCTTTCCACTTTAGTCTTTCCGCTTTAGTCCGTCCACTTTAGTCTTTCCACTTTAGTCTGTCCACTTTAGTCTGTCCACTTTAGTCTGTCCACTTTAGTCTTTCCACTTTAGTCATTTCCACTATCTTCTGTCCACTTTAGTCTTTCCGCTTTAGTCTGTCCACTTAGTCTTTCCACTAAAGTCTGTCCACTTTAGTCTGTCCACTTTAGCCTTTCCACTTTAGTCTGTCCACTATAGTCTTTCCACTATAGTCTGTCCACTTTAGTCTTTCCACTTTAGTCTTTCCACTTTAGTCTGTCCACTTAGTCTTTCCACTAAAGTCTGTCCACTTTAGTCTGTCCACTTTAGCCTTTCCACTTTAGTCTGTCCACTATAGTCTTTCCACTATAGTCTGTCCACTTTAGTCTTTCCACTTTAGTCTTTCCACTTTAGTCTGTCCACTTTAGTCTTTCCACTATAGTCTGTCCACTTTAGTCTTTCCACTTTAGTCTTTCCGCTTTAATCTGTCCACTTAGTCTTTCCACTAGAGTCTGTCCACTTTAGTCTGTCCACTTTAGTCTTTCCACTTTAGTTTTTCCACTTTAGTCTTTCCACTTTTGTCTGTCCACTTTAGTCTTTCCACTATAGACTGTCCACTTTAGTCTTTCCACTATTCTCTGTCCACTTTAGTCTTTCCACTATAGTCTCCACTTTATTCTGTCCACTATAGTCTTTCCACTATAGTCTCCACTGTATTATGTCCACTACAGTCTTTCCACTTTAGTCTTTCCACTTTAGTTTTTCCACTTTAGTCTTTCCACTAGAGTCTGTCCACTTTAGTCTGTCCACTTTAGTCTTTCCACTTTAGTCTTTCCACTTTAGTCTTTCCACTTAAGTCTGTTCACTTTAGTCTTTCCACTATAGTCTGTCCACTTTAGTCTTTCCACTTTAGTCTTTTCACTTTATTCTTTCAACTTTAGTCGGTCCACTTTAGTCTTTCCACTATTCTCTGTCCACTTTAGTCTTTCCACAATAGTCTCCAGTTTATTCTGTCCACTACAGTCTTTCCACTATAGTCTTTCCACTATAGTCTGTCCACTTTAGTCTTTCCACTTTAGTCTTTCCACTTTAGTCTGTCCACTTTAGTCTTTCCACTATAGTCTGTCCACTTTGGTCTTTCCACTTTAGTCTTTCCGCTTTAGTCCGTCCACTTTAGTCTTTCCACTTAAGTCTGTCCACTTTAGTCTGTCCACTTTAGTCTGTCCACTTTAGTCTTTCCACTTTAGTCATTTCCACTATCTTCTATCCAATTTAGTCTTTCCACTTTAGTCTTTCCACTTTAGTCGGTCCACTTTAGTCTTTCCACTATAGTCTGTCCACTTTAGTCTTTCCACTATAGTCTGTCCACTTTAGTCTTTCCACTTTAGTTTTTCCACTTTAGTCTTTCCACTAAAGTCTCCACTTTATTCTTTCCACTACAGTCTTTCCACTATAGTTTTTCCACTATAGTCTGTCCACTTTAGTCTTTCCACTTTAGTCTTTCCACTTTAGTCTGTCCACTTTAGTCTTTCCACTATAGACTGTCCACTTTAGTCTTTCCACTATTCTCTGTCCACTTTAGTCTTTAAACTATAGTCTCCACTTTATTCTGTCCAGTACAGTCTTTCCACTATAGTCTTTCCCCTATAGTCTGTCCACTTTAGTCTTTCCACTTTAGCCTTTCCACTTTAGTCTTTCCGCTTTAGTCTGTCCACTTAGTCTTTCCACTATAGTCTTTCCACCAGAATCTGTCCACTTTAGTCTTTCAACTTTAGTCTGTTCACTTAGTCTTTCCACTAGAGTCTGTCCACTTTAGTCTATCCACTTTAGTCTTTCCACTATAGTCTCCACTTTATTCTGTCCACTACAGTCTTTCCACTATAGTCTTTCCAATATAGTCTGTCCACTTTAGTCTGTCCACTTCTGTCTTTCCACTACAGTCTGTCCACTTTAGTCTTTCCACTTTAGTCTTTCCACTATAGTCTCCACTTTATTCTGTCCACTACAGTCTTTCCACTATAGTCTTTCCACTTTCTGTCCACTATAGTTTCCACTTTATTCTGTCCACTACAGTCTTTCCACTATTTTCTGTCCACTTTAGTTTTTCCACTTTAGTCTGTCCAATTCAGTCTTTCCACTATAGTCTGTCCATTTTAGTCTTTCCTCTTTAGTCTTTCCACTTTAGTCTCCACTTTATTCTGTCCACTACAGTCTTTCCACAATAGTCTTTCCACTATAGTCTGTCCACTTTAGTCTTTCCACTATCCTCTGTCCACTTTAGTCTTTCCACTATACTCTCCACTTTATTTTGTCCACTACAGTCTTTCCACTATAGTCTGTCCACTTTAGTCTTTCCACAATTCTCTGTCTACTTTAGTCTTTCCACTTTAGTCTTTCCACTATAGTCTCCACTTATCTGTCCACTACAGTCTTTCCACTATAGTCTGTCCACTTTAGTCTTTCCACTTTAGTCTGTCCACTTTAATCTTTCCACTATAGTCTGTCCACTTTAGTCTTTCAGCTTTAGTCTTTCCACTTTAGTCTGTCCACTTTAGTCTTTCCACCATAGTCTGTCCACTTTAGTCTCTCCACTTTAGTTTCCCACTTTAGTCTATCCAATTCAGTCTTTCCACTATAGTCTGTTCACTTTAGTCTTTCCTCTTTAGTCTTTCCACTATAGTCTCCACTTATCTGTCCACCACAGTCTTTCCACTATAGTCTTTCCACTATAGTCTGTCCACTTTAGTCTTTCCACTTTAGTCTTTCCACTTTAGTCTGTCCACTTTAATCTTTCCACTATAGTCTGTCCACTTTAGTCTTTCCACTTTAGTCTTTCCGCTTTAGTCTGTCCGCTTAGTCTTTCCACTATAGTCTGTCCACTTTAGTCTTTCCACTTTAGTCTTTCCACTTTAGTCTGTCCACTTTAGTCTTTCCACTATAGTAGGTCCACTTTAGTCTTTCCACTTTAGTCTTTCCGCTTTAGTCTGTCCACTTAGTCTTTCCACTAAAGTCTGTCCACTTTAGTCTGTCCACTTTAGTCTTTCCACTTTAGTCTGTCCACTATAGTCTGTCCACTATAGTCTGTCAACTTTAGTCTTTCCACTTTAGTCTTTCCACTTTAGTCTGTCCACTTTAGTCTTTCCACTATAGTCTGTCCACTTTAGTCTGTCCACTTTAGTCTTTCCACTTTAGTCTGTCCACTATAGTCTTTCCACTATAGTCTGTCAACTTTAGTCTTTCCACTTTAGTCTTTCCACTTTAGTCTGTCCACTTTAGTCTTTCCACTATAGTCTGTCCACTTTAGTCTTTCCACTTTAGTCTTTCCACTTTAGTCTTTCCACTCTAATCTGTTCACTTTAGTCTTTCCACTATAGTTTGTCCACTTTAGTCTTTCCACTTTAGTTTTTCCGCTTTAGTCTGTCCACTTAGTCTTCCCACTGGAGTTTGTCCACTTTAGTCTGTCCACTTTAGTCTTTCCACTATAGTCTCCACTGTATTATGTCCACTACAGTCTTTCCACTTTAGTCTTTCCACTTTAGTTTTTCCACTTTAGTCTGTCCACTACAGTCTTTCCAATATAGTCTTTCCACTATAGTCTGTCCACTTTAGTCTTTCCACTTTTGTCTTTCCACTTTAGTCTGTCCACTTTAGTCTTTCCACTATAGTCTGTCCACTTTAGTCTTTCCTCTTTAGTCTTTCCACTATAGTCTCCACTTATCTGTCCACCACAGTCTTTCCACTATAGTCTTTCCACTATAGTCTGTCCACTTTAGTCTTTCCACTTTAGTCTTTCCACTTTAGTCTGTCCACTTTAATCTTTCCACTATAGTCTGTCCACTTTAGTCTTTCCACTTTAGTCTTTCCGCTTTAGTCTGTCTACTTAGTCTTTCCACTATAGTCTGTCCACTTTAGTCTTTCCACTTTAGCCTTTCCACTTTAGTCTGTCCACTTTAGTCTTTCCACTATAGTAGGTCCACTTTAGTCTTTCCACTTTAGTCTTTCCGCTTTAGTCTGTCCACTTAGTCTTTCCACTAAAGTCTGTCCACTTTAGTCTGTCCACTTTAGTCTGTCCACTTTAGTCTTTCCACTATAGTCTGTCCACTTTAGTCTCTCCACTTTAGTTTTTCCACTTTAGTCTATCCAATTCAGTCTTTCCACTATAGTCTGTCCGCTTTAGTCTTTCCTCTTTAGTCTTTCCACTATAGTCTCCACTTATCTGTCCACCACAGTCTTTCCACTATAGTCTTTCCACTATAGTCTGTCCACTTTAGTCTTTCCACTTTAGTCTTTCCACTTTAGTCTGTCCACTTTAGTCTTTCCACTATAGTCTGTCCACTTTGGTCTTTCCACTTTAGTCTTTCCGCTTTAGTCTGTCCACTTAGTCTTTCCACTGGAGTCTGTCCACTTTAGTCTTTCCACTTTAGTCTTTCCACTTTAGTCTGTCCACTTTAGTCTTTCCACTATAGTCTGTCCACTTTGGTCTTTCCACTTTAGTCTTTCCGCTTTAGTCTGTCCACTTAGTCTTTCCACTGGAGTCTGTCCACTTTAGTCTGTCCACTTTAGTCTTTCCACTATAGTCTCCACTTTATTCTGTCCACTAAGGTCTTTCCACTTTAGTCTTTCCACTTTAGTTTTTCCACTTTAGTCCTTCCACTTCAGTCTTTCCACTATAGTCTGTCCACTTTAGTCTTTCCACTTTAGTCTTTCCACTATTGTCTCCACTTTATTCTGTCCTCTACAGTCTTTCCACTATAGTTTTTCCACTTTAGTCTGTCCACTTTAGTCTTTCCACTATAGTCTGTCCACTTTAGTCTTTCCACTACTCTCTGTCCACTTTAGTCTTTCCGCTTCAGTCTTTCCACTAGAGTCTGTCCACTTTAGTCTTTCCACTTTAGTCTGTCCACTTTAGTCTTTCCACTTTAGTCTTTCCACTTTAGTCTTTCCACTATAGACTGTCAACTTTAGTCTTTCCACTATTCTCTGTCCACTACAGTCTTTCCACTACAGTCTTTCCACTATAGTCTTTCCACTATAGTCTGTCCACTTTAGTCTTTCCACTTTAGTCTTTCCACTTTAGTCTGTCCACTTTAATCTTTCCACTATAGTCTGTCCACTTTAGTCTTTCCACTTTAGTCTTTCCGCTTTAGTCTGTCTACTTAGTCTTTCCACTATAGTCTTTCCACTATAGTCTGTCCACTTTAGTCTTTCCACTTTAGTCTTTCCACTTTAGTCTGTCCACTTTAGTTTTTCCACTATAGTAGGTCCACTTTAGTCTTTCCACTTTAGTCTTTCCGCTTTAGTCTGTCCACTTAGTCTTTAGACTAAAGTCTGTCCACTTTAGTCTGTCCACTTTAGCCTTTCCACTTTAGTCTGTCCACTATAGTCTTTCCACTATAGTCTGTCCACTTTAGTCTTTCCACTTTAGTCTTTCCACTTTAGTCTGTCCACTTTAGTCTTTCCACTATACTCTGTCCACTTTAGTCTTTCCACTTTAGTCTTTCCGCTTTAATCTGTCCACTTAGTCTTTCCACTAGAGTCTGTCCACTTTAGTCTGTCCACTTTAGTCTTTCCACTTTAGTCTTTCCACTTTAGTCTTTCCACTTTTGTCTGTCCACTTTAGTCTTTCCACTATAGACTGTCCACTTTAGTCTTTCCACTATTCTCTGTCCACTTTAGCCTTTCCACTATAGTCTCCACTTTATTCTGTCCACTATAGTCTTTCCACTATAGTCTCCACTGTATTATGTCCACTTTAGTTTTTCCACTTTAGTCTTTCCACTAGAGTCTGTCCACTTTAGTCTGTCCACTTTAGTCTTTCCACTTAGTCTTTCCACTTTAGTCTGTTCACTTTAGTCTTTCCACTATAGTCTGTCCACTTTAGTCTTTCCACTTTAGTCTTTTCACTTTAGTCTTTCAACTTTAGTCGGTCCACTTTAGTCTTTCCACTATTCTCTGTCCACTTTAGTCTTTCCACTTTAGTCTTTCCACTATAGTCTCCAGTTTATTCTGTCCACTACAGTCTTTCCACTATAGTCTGTCCACTTTAGTCTTTCCACTATAGTCTGTCCACTTTGGTCTTTCCACTTTAGTCTTTCCGCTTTAGTCCGTCCACTTTAGTCTTTCCACTTTAGTCTGTCCACTTTAGTCTGTCCACTTTAGTCTGTCCACTTTAGTCTTTCCACTTTAGTCATTTCCACTATCTTCTGTCCACTTTAGTCTTTCCGCTTTAGTCTGTCCACTTAGTCTTTCCACTAAAGTCTGTCCACTTTAGTCTGTCCACTTTAGCCTTTCCACTTTAGTCTGTCCACTATAGTCTTTCCACTATAGTCTGTCCACTTTAGTCTTTCCACTTTAGTCTTTCCACTTTAGTCTGTCCACTTAGTCTTTCCACTAAAGTCTGTCCACTTTAGTCTGTCCACTTTAGCCTTTCCACTTTAGTCTGTCCACTATAGTCTTTCCACTATAGTCTGTCCACTTTAGTCTTTCCACTTTAGTCTTTCCACTTTAGTCTGTCCACTTTAGTCTTTCCACTATAGTCTGTCCACTTTAGTCTTTCCACTTTAGTCTTTCCGCTTTAATCTGTCCACTTAGTCTTTCCACTAGAGTCTGTCCACTTTAGTCTGTCCACTTTAGTCTTTCCACTTTAGTTTTTCCACTTTAGTCTTTCCACTTTTGTCTGTCCACTTTAGTCTTTCCACTATAGACTGTCCACTTTAGTCTTTCCACTATTCTCTGTCCACTTTAGTCTTTCCACTATAGTCTCCACTTTATTCTGTCCACTATAGTCTTTCCACTATAGTCTCCACTGTATTATGTCCACTACAGTCTTTCCACTTTAGTCTTTCCACTTTAGTTTTTCCACTTTAGTCTTTCCACTAGAGTCTGTCCACTTTAGTCTGTCCACTTTAGTCTTTCCACTTTAGTCTTTCCACTTTAGTCTTTCCACTTAAGTCTGTTCACTTTAGTCTTTCCACTATAGTCTGTCCACTTTAGTCTTTCCACTTTAGTCTTTTCACTTTATTCTTTCAACTTTAGTCGGTCCACTTTAGTCTTTCCACTATTCTCTGTCCACTTTAGTCTTTCCACAATAGTCTCCAGTTTATTCTGTCCACTACAGTCTTTCCACTATAGTCTTTCCACTATAGTCTGTCCACTTTAGTCTTTCCACTTTAGTCTTTCCACTTTAGTCTGTCCACTTTAGTCTTTCCACTATAGTCTGTCCACTTTGGTCTTTCCACTTTAGTCTTTCCGCTTTAGTCCGTCCACTTTAGTCTTTCCACTTAAGTCTGTCCACTTTAGTCTGTCCACTTTAGTCTGTCCACTTTAGTCTTTCCACTTTAGTCATTTCCACTATCTTCTATCCAATTTAGTCTTTCCACTTTAGTCTTTCCACTTTAGTCGGTCCACTTTAGTCTTTCCACTATAGTCTGTCCACTTTAGTCTTTCCACTATAGTCTGTCCACTTTAGTCTTTCCACTTTAGTTTTTCCACTTTAGTCTTTCCACTAAAGTCTCCACTTTATTCTTTCCACTACAGTCTTTCCACTATAGTTTTTCCACTATAGTCTGTCCACTTTAGTCTTTCCACTTTAGTCTTTCCACTTTAGTCTGTCCACTTTAGTCTTTCCACTATAGACTGTCCACTTTAGTCTTTCCACTATTCTCTGTCCACTTTAGTCTTTAAACTATAGTCTCCACTTTATTCTGTCCAGTACAGTCTTTCCACTATAGTCTTTCCCCTATAGTCTGTCCACTTTAGTCTTTCCACTTTAGCCTTTCCACTTTAGTCTTTCCGCTTTAGTCTGTCCACTTAGTCTTTCCACTATAGTCTTTCCACCAGAATCTGTCCACTTTAGTCTTTCAACTTTAGTCTGTTCACTTAGTCTTTCCACTAGAGTCTGTCCACTTTAGTCTATCCACTTTAGTCTTTCCACTATAGTCTCCACTTTATTCTGTCCACTACAGTCTTTCCACTATAGTCTTTCCAATATAGTCTGTCCACTTTAGTCTGTCCACTTCTGTCTTTCCACTACAGTCTGTCCACTTTAGTCTTTCCACTTTAGTCTTTCCACTATAGTCTCCACTTTATTCTGTCCACTACAGTCTTTCCACTATAGTCTTTCCACTTTCTGTCCACTATAGTTTCCACTTTATTCTGTCCACTACAGTCTTTCCACTATTTTCTGTCCACTTTAGTTTTTCCACTTTAGTCTGTCCAATTCAGTCTTTCCACTATAGTCTGTCCACTTTAGTCTTTCCTCTTTAGTCTTTCCACTTTAGTCTCCACTTTATTCTGTCCACTACAGTCTTTCCACAATAGTCTTTCCACTATAGTCTGTCCACTTTAGTCTTTCCACTATCCTCTGTCCACTTTAGTCTTTCCACTATACTCTCCACTTTATTTTGTCCACTACAGTCTTTCCACTATAGTCTGTCCACTTTAGTCTTTCCACAATTCTCTGTCTACTTTAGTCTTTCCACTTTAGTCTTTCCACTATAGTCTCCACTTATCTGTCCACTACAGTCTTTCCACTATAGTCTGTCCACTTTAGTCTTTCCACTTTAGTCTGTCCACTTTAATCTTTCCACTATAGTCTGTCCACTTTAGTCTTTCAGCTTTAGTCTTTCCACTTTAGTCTGTCCACTTTAGTCTTTCCACCATAGTCTGTCCACTTTAGTCTCTCCACTTTAGTTTCCCACTTTAGTCTATCCAATTCAGTCTTTCCACTATAGTCTGTTCACTTTAGTCTTTCCTCTTTAGTCTTTCCACTATAGTCTCCACTTATCTGTCCACCACAGTCTTTCCACTATAGTCTTTCCACTATAGTCTGTCCACTTTAGTCTTTCCACTTTAGTCTTTCCACTTTAGTCTGTCCACTTTAATCTTTCCACTATAGTCTGTCCACTTTAGTCTTTCCACTTTAGTCTTTCCGCTTTAGTCTGTCCGCTTAGTCTTTCCACTATAGTCTGTCCACTTTAGTCTTTCCACTTTAGTCTTTCCACTTTAGTCTGTCCACTTTAGTCTTTCCACTATAGTAGGTCCACTTTAGTCTTTCCACTTTAGTCTTTCCGCTTTAGTCTGTCCACTTAGTCTTTCCACTAAAGTCTGTCCACTTTAGTCTGTCCACTTTAGTCTTTCCACTTTAGTCTGTCCACTATAGTCTGTCCACTATAGTCTGTCAACTTTAGTCTTTCCACTTTAGTCTTTCCACTTTAGTCTGTCCACTTTAGTCTTTCCACTATAGTCTGTCCACTTTAGTCTGTCCACTTTAGTCTTTCCACTTTAGTCTGTCCACTATAGTCTTTCCACTATAGTCTGTCAACTTTAGTCTTTCCACTTTAGTCTTTCCACTTTAGTCTGTCCACTTTAGTCTTTCCACTATAGTCTGTCCACTTTAGTCTTTCCACTTTAGTCTTTCCACTTTAGTCTTTCCACTCTAATCTGTTCACTTTAGTCTTTCCACTATAGTTTGTCCACTTTAGTCTTTCCACTTTAGTTTTTCCGCTTTAGTCTGTCCACTTAGTCTTCCCACTGGAGTTTGTCCACTTTAGTCTGTCCACTTTAGTCTTTCCACTATAGTCTCCACTGTATTATGTCCACTACAGTCTTTCCACTTTAGTCTTTCCACTTTAGTTTTTCCACTTTAGTCTGTCCACTACAGTCTTTCCAATATAGTCTTTCCACTATAGTCTGTCCACTTTAGTCTTTCCACTTTTGTCTTTCCACTTTAGTCTGTCCACTTTAGTCTTTCCACTATAGTCTGTCCACTTTAGTCTTTCCTCTTTAGTCTTTCCACTATAGTCTCCACTTATCTGTCCACCACAGTCTTTCCACTATAGTCTTTCCACTATAGTCTGTCCACTTTAGTCTTTCCACTTTAGTCTTTCCACTTTAGTCTGTCCACTTTAATCTTTCCACTATAGTCTGTCCACTTTAGTCTTTCCACTTTAGTCTTTCCGCTTTAGTCTGTCTACTTAGTCTTTCCACTATAGTCTGTCCACTTTAGTCTTTCCACTTTAGCCTTTCCACTTTAGTCTGTCCACTTTAGTCTTTCCACTATAGTAGGTCCACTTTAGTCTTTCCACTTTAGTCTTTCCGCTTTAGTCTGTCCACTTAGTCTTTCCACTAAAGTCTGTCCACTTTAGTCTGTCCACTTTAGTCTGTCCACTTTAGTCTTTCCACTATAGTCTGTCCACTTTAGTCTCTCCACTTTAGTTTTTCCACTTTAGTCTATCCAATTCAGTCTTTCCACTATAGTCTGTCCGCTTTAGTCTTTCCTCTTTAGTCTTTCCACTATAGTCTCCACTTATCTGTCCACCACAGTCTTTCCACTATAGTCTTTCCACTATAGTCTGTCCACTTTAGTCTTTCCACTTTAGTCTTTCCACTTTAGTCTGTCCACTTTAATCTTTCCACTATAGTCTGTCCACTTTAGTCTTTCCACTTTAGTCTTTCCGCTTTAGTCTGTCTACTTAGTCTTTCCACTATAGTCTGTCCACTTTAGTCTTTCCACTTTAGTCTTTCCACTTTAGTCTGTCCACTTTAGTCTTTCCACTATAGTAGGTCCACTTTAGTCTTTCCACTTTAGTCTTTCCGCTTTAGTCTGTCCACTTAGTCTTTCCACTAAAGTCTGTCCACTTTAGTCTGTCCACTTTAGTCTTTCCACTTTAGTCTGTCCACTATAGTCTTTCCACTATAGTCTGTCAACTTTAGTCTTTCCACTTTAGTCTTTCCACTTTAGTCTGTCCACTTTAGTCTTTCCACTATAGTCTGTCCACTTTAGTCTTTCCACTTTAGTCTTTCCACTTTAGTCTGTCCACTTTAGTCTTTCCACTATAGTCTGTCCACTTTAGTCTTTCCACTTTAGTCTTTCCGCTTTAATCTGTCCACTTAGTCTTTCCACTAGAGTCTGTCCACTTTAGTCTGTCCACTTTAGTCTTTCCACTTTAGTCTTTCCACTTTAGTCTTTCCACTTTTGTCTGTCCACGTTAGTCTTTCCACTATAGACTGTCCACTTTAGTCTTTCCACTATTCTCTGTCCACTTTAGTCTTTCCACTATAGTCTCCACTTTATTCTGTCCACTATAGTCTTTCCACTATAGTCTCCACTGTATTATGTCCACTACAGTCTTTCCACTTTAGTCTTTCAACTTTAGTTTTTCCACTTTAGTCTTTCCACTAGAGTCTGTCCACTTTAGTCTGTCCACTTTAGTCTTTCCACTTTAGTCTGTCCACTTTAGTCTTTCCACTATAGTCTGTCCACTTTAGTCTTTCCTCTTTAGTCTTTCCACTATAGTCTCCACTTATCTGTCCACCACAGTCTTTCCACTATAGTCTTTCCACTATAGTCTGTCCACTTTAGTCTTTCCACTTTAGTCTTTCCACTTTAGTCTGTCCACTTTAATCTTTCCACTATAGTCTGTCCACTTTAGTCTTTCCATTTTAGTCTTTCCACTTTAGTCTGTCTACTTAGTCTTTCCACTATAGTCTGTCCACTTTAGTCTTTCCACTTTAGTCTTTCCACTTTAGTCTGTCCACTTTAGTCTTTCCACTATAGTAGGTCCACTTTAGTCTTTCCACTTTAGTCTTTCCGCTTTAGTCTGTCCACTTAGTCTTTCCACTAAAGTCTGTCCACTTTAGTCTGTCCACTTTAGTCTGTCCACTTTAGTCTTTCCACTATAGACTGTCCACTTTAGTCTTTCCACTATTCTCTGTCCACTTTAGTCTTTCCACTATAGTCTCCACTTTATTCTGTCCACTATAGTCTTTCCACTATAGTCTCCACTGTATTATGTCCACTACAGTCTTTCCACTTTAGTCTTTCAACTTTAGTTTTTCCACTTTAGTCTTTCCACTAGAGTCTGTCCACTTTAGTCTGTCCACTTTAGTCTTTCCACTTTAGTCTGTCCACTTTAGTCTTTCCACTATAGTCTGTCCACTTTAGTCTTTCCTCTTTAGTCTTTCCACTATAGTCTCCACTTATCTGTCCACCACAGTCTTTCCACTATAGTCTTTCCCCTATAGTCTGTCCACTTTAGTCTTTCCACTTTAGCCTTTCCACTTTAGTCTTTCCGCTTTAGTCTGTCCACTTAGTCTTTCCACTATAGTCTTTCCACCAGAATCTGTCCACTTTAGTCTTTCAACTTTAGTCTGTTCACTTAGTCTTTCCACTAGAGTCTGTCCACTTTAGTCTATCCACTTTAGTCTTTCCACTATAGTCTCCACTTTATTCTGTCCACTACAGTCTTTCCACTATAGTCTTTCCAATATAGTCTGTCCACTTTAGTCTGTCCACTTCTGTCTTTCCACTACAGTCTGTCCACTTTAGTCTTTCCACTTTAGTCTTTCCACTATAGTCTCCACTTTATTCTGTCCACTACAGTCTTTCCACTATAGTCTTTCCACTTTCTGTCCACTATAGTTTCCACTTTATTCTGTCCACTACAGTCTTTCCACTATTTTCTCCCCACTTTAGTTTTTCCACTTTAGTCTGTCCAATTCAGTCTTTCCACTATAGTCTGTCCACTTTAGTCTTTCCTCTTTAGTCTTTCCACTTTAGTCTCCACTTTATTCTGTCCACTACAGTCTTTCCACAATAGTCTTTCCACTATAGTCTGTCCACTTTAGTCTTTCCACTATCCTCTGTCCACTTTAGTCTTTCCACTATACTCTCCACTTTATTTTGTCCACTACAGTCTTTCCACTATAGTCTGTCCACTTTAGTCTTTCCACAATTCTCTGTCTACTTTAGTCTTTCCACTTTAGTCTTTCCACTATAGTCTCCACTTATCTGTCCACTACAGTCTTTCCACTATAGTCTGTCCACTTTAGTCTTTCCACTTTAGTCTGTCCACTTTAATCTTTCCACTATAGTCTGTCCACTTTAGTCTTTCAGCTTTAGTCTTTCCACTTTAGTCTGTCCACTTTAGTCTTTCCACCATAGTCTGTCCACTTTAGTCTGTCCACTTTAGTTTTTCCACTTTAGTCTATCCAATTCAGTCTTTCCACTATAGTCTGTTCACTTTAGTCTTTCCTCTTTAGTCTTTCCACTATAGTCTCCACTTATCTGTCCACCACAGTCTTTCCACTATAGTCTTTCCACTATAGTCTGTCCACTTTAGTCTTTCCACTTTAGTCTTTCCACTTTAGTCTGTCCACTTTAATCTTTCCACTATAGTCTGTCCACTTTAGTCTTTCCACTTTAGTCTTTCCGCTTTAGTCTGTCCGCTTAGTCTTTCCACTATAGTCTGTCCACTTTAGTCTTTCCACTTTAGTCTTTCCACTTTAGTCTGTCCACTTTAGTCTTTCCACTATAGTAGGTCCACTTTAGTCTTTCCACTTTAGTCTTTCCGCTTTACTCTGTCCACTTAGTCTTTCCACTAAAGTCTGTCCACTTTAGTCTGTCCACTTTAGTCTTTCCACTTTAGTCTGTCCACTATAGTCTGTCCACTATAGTCTGTCAACTTTAGTCTTTCCACTTTAGTCTTTCCACTTTAGTCTGTCCACTTTAGTCTTTCCACTATAGTCTGTCCACTTTAGTCTGTCCACTTTAGTCTTTCCACTTTAGTCTGTCCACTATAGTCTTTCCACTATAGTCTGTCAACTTTAGTCTTTCCACTTTAGTCTTTCCACTTTAGTCTGTCCACTTTAGTCTTTCCACTATAGTCTGTCCACTTTAGTCTTTCCACTTTAGTCTTTCCACTTTAGTCTTTCCACTCTAATCTGTTCACTTTAGTCTTTCCACTATAGTTTGTCCACTTTAGTCTTTCCACTTTAGTTTTTCCGCTTTAGTCTGTCCACTTAGTCTTCCCACTGGAGTTTGTCCACTTTAGTCTGTCCACTTTAGTCTTTCCACTATAGTCTCCACTGTATTATGTCCACTACAGTCTTTCCACTTTAGTCTTTCCACTTTAGTTTTTCCACTTTAGTCTTTCCACTATAGTCTCCAGTTTATTCTGTCCACTACAGTCTTTCCACTATAGTCTTTCCACTATAGTCTGTCCACTTTAGTCTTTCCACTTTAGTCTTTCCACTTTAGTCTGTCCACTTTAGTCTTTCCACTATAGTCTGTCACTTTGGTCTTTCCACTTTAGTCTTTCCGCTTTAGTCCGTCCACTTTAGTCTTTCCACTTTAGTCTGTCCACTTTAGTCTTTCCGCTTTAGTCTGTCCACTTAGTCTTCCCACTGGAGTTTGTCCACTTTAGTCTGTCCACTTTAGTCTTTCCACTATAGTCTCCACTGTATTATGTCCACTACAGTCTTTCCACTTTAGTCTTGCCACTTTAGTTTTTCCACTTTAGTCTGTCCACTACAGTCTTTCCAATATAGTCTTTCCACTATAGTCTGTCCACTTTAGTCTTTCCACTTTAGTCTTTCCACTTTAGTCTGTCCACTTTAGTCTTTCCACTATAGTCTGTCCACTTTAGTCTTTCCTCTTTAGTCTTTCCACTATAGTCTCCACTTATCTGTCCACCACAGTCTTTCCACTATAGTCTTTCCACTATAGTCTGTCCACTTTAGTCTTTCCACTTTAGTCTTTCCGCTTTAATCTGTCCACTTAGTCTTTCCACTAGAGTCTGTCCACTTTAGTCTGTCCACTTTAGTCTTTCCACTTTAGTTTTTCCACTTTAGTCTTTCCACTTTTGTCTGTCCACTTTAGTCTTTCCACTATAGACTCTGTCCACTATAGTTTCCACTTTATTCTGTCCACTACAGTCTTTCCACTATTTTCTGTCCACTTTAGTTTTTCCACTTTAGTCTGTCCAATTCAGTCTTTCCACTATAGTCTGTCCACTTTAGTCTTTCCTCTTTAGTCTTTCCACTTTAGTCTCCACTTTATTCTGTCCACTACAGTCTTTCCACAATAGTCTTTCCACTATAGTCTGTCCACTTTAGTCTTTCCACTATCCTCTGTCCACTTTAGTCTTTCCACTATACTCTCCACTTTATTTTGTCCACTACAGTCTTTCCACTATAGTCTGTCCACTTTAGTCTTTCCACAATTCTCTGTCTACTTTAGTCTTTCCACTTTAGTCTTTCCACTATAGTCTCCACTTATCTGTCCACTACAGTCTTTCCACTATAGTCTGTCCACTTTAGTCTTTCCACTTTAGTCTGTCCACTTTAATCTTTCCACTATAGTCTGTCCACTTTAGTCTTTCAGCTTTAGTCTTTCCACTTTAGTCTGTCCACTTTAGTCTTTCCACCATAGTCTGTCCACTTTAGTCTCTCCACTTTAGTTTCCCACTTTAGTCTATCCAATTCAGTCTTTCCACTATAGTCTGTTCACTTTAGTCTTTCCTCTTTAGTCTTTCCACTATAGTCTCCACTTATCTGTCCACCACAGTCTTTCCACTATAGTCTTTCCACTATAGTCTGTCCACTTTAGTCTTTCCACTTTAGTCTTTCCACTTTAGTCTGTCCACTTTAATCTTTCCACTATAGTCTGTCCACTTTAGTCTTTCCACTTTAGTCTTTCCGCTTTAGTCTGTCCGCTTAGTCTTTCCACTATAGTCTGTCCACTTTAGTCTTTCCACTTTAGTCTTTCCACTTTAGTCTGTCCACTTTAGTCTTTCCACTATAGTAGGTCCACTTTAGTCTTTCCACTTTAGTCTTTCCGCTTTAGTCTGTCCACTTAGTCTTTCCACTAAAGTCTGTCCACTTTAGTCTGTCCACTTTAGTCTTTCCACTTTAGTCTGTCCACTATAGTCTGTCCACTATAGTCTGTCAACTTTAGTCTTTCCACTTTAGTCTTTCCACTTTAGTCTGTCCACTTTAGTCTTTCCACTATAGTCTGTCCACTTTAGTCTGTCCACTTTAGTCTTTCCACTTTAGTCTGTCCACTATAGTCTTTCCACTATAGTCTGTCAACTTTAGTCTTTCCACTTTAGTCTTTCCACTTTAGTCTGTCCACTTTAGTCTTTCCACTATAGTCTGTCCACTTTAGTCTTTCCACTTTAGTCTTTCCACTTTAGTCTTTCCACTCTAATCTGTTCACTTTAGTCTTTCCACTATAGTTTGTCCACTTTAGTCTTTCCACTTTAGTTTTTCCGCTTTAGTCTGTCCACTTAGTCTTCCCACTGGAGTTTGTCCACTTTAGTCTGTCCACTTTAGTCTTTCCACTATAGTCTCCACTGTATTATGTCCACTACAGTCTTTCCACTTTAGTCTTTCCACTTTAGTTTTTCCACTTTAGTCTGTCCACTACAGTCTTTCCAATATAGTCTTTCCACTATAGTCTGTCCACTTTAGTCTTTCCACTTTTGTCTTTCCACTTTAGTCTGTCCACTTTAGTCTTTCCACTATAGTCTGTCCACTTTAGTCTTTCCTCTTTAGTCTTTCCACTATAGTCTCCACTTATCTGTCCACCACAGTCTTTCCACTATAGTCTTTCCACTATAGTCTGTCCACTTTAGTCTTTCCACTTTAGTCTTTCCACTTTAGTCTGTCCACTTTAATCTTTCCACTATAGTCTGTCCACTTTAGTCTTTCCACTTTAGTCTTTCCGCTTTAGTCTGTCTACTTAGTCTTTCCACTATAGTCTGTCCACTTTAGTCTTTCCACTTTAGCCTTTCCACTTTAGTCTGTCCACTTTAGTCTTTCCACTATAGTAGGTCCACTTTAGTCTTTCCACTTTAGTCTTTCCGCTTTAGTCTGTCCACTTAGTCTTTCCACTAAAGTCTGTCCACTTTAGTCTGTCCACTTTAGTCTGTCCACTTTAGTCTTTCCACTATAGTCTGTCCACTTTAGTCTCTCCACTTTAGTTTTTCCACTTTAGTCTATCCAATTCAGTCTTTCCACTATAGTCTGTCCGCTTTAGTCTTTCCTCTTTAGTCTTTCCACTATAGTCTCCACTTATCTGTCCACCACAGTCTTTCCACTATAGTCTTTCCACTATAGTCTGTCCACTTTAGTCTTTCCACTTTAGTCTTTCCACTTTAGTCTGTCCACTTTAATCTTTCCACTATAGTCTGTCCACTTTAGTCTTTCCACTTTAGTCTTTCCGCTTTAGTCTGTCTACTTAGTCTTTCCACTATAGTCTGTCCACTTTAGTCTTTCCACTTTAGTCTTTCCACTTTAGTCTGTCCACTTTAGTCTTTCCACTATAGTAGGTCCACTTTAGTCTTTCCACTTTAGTCTTTCCGCTTTAGTCTGTCCACTTAGTCTTTCCACTAAAGTCTGTCCACTTTAGTCTGTCCACTTTAGTCTTTCCACTTTAGTCTGTCCACTATAGTCTTTCCACTATAGTCTGTCAACTTTAGTCTTTCCACTTTAGTCTTTCCACTTTAGTCTGTCCACTTTAGTCTTTCCACTATAGTCTGTCCACTTTAGTCTTTCCACTTTAGTCTTTCCACTTTAGTCTGTCCACTTTAGTCTTTCCACTATAGTCTGTCCACTTTAGTCTTTCCACTTTAGTCTTTCCGCTTTAATCTGTCCACTTAGTCTTTCCACTAGAGTCTGTCCACTTTAGTCTGTCCACTTTAGTCTTTCCACTTTAGTCTTTCCACTTTAGTCTTTCCACTTTTGTCTGTCCACGTTAGTCTTTCCACTATAGACTGTCCACTTTAGTCTTTCCACTATTCTCTGTCCACTTTAGTCTTTCCACTATAGTCTCCACTTTATTCTGTCCACTATAGTCTTTCCACTATAGTCTCCACTGTATTATGTCCACTACAGTCTTTCCACTTTAGTCTTTCAACTTTAGTTTTTCCACTTTAGTCTTTCCACTAGAGTCTGTCCACTTTAGTCTGTCCACTTTAGTCTTTCCACTTTAGTCTGTCCACTTTAGTCTTTCCACTATAGTCTGTCCACTTTAGTCTTTCCTCTTTAGTCTTTCCACTATAGTCTCCACTTATCTGTCCACCACAGTCTTTCCACTATAGTCTTTCCACTATAGTCTGTCCACTTTAGTCTTTCCACTTTAGTCTTTCCACTTTAGTCTGTCCACTTTAATCTTTCCACTATAGTCTGTCCACTTTAGTCTTTCCATTTTAGTCTTTCCACTTTAGTCTGTCTACTTAGTCTTTCCACTATAGTCTGTCCACTTTAGTCTTTCCACTTTAGTCTTTCCACTTTAGTCTGTCCACTTTAGTCTTTCCACTATAGTAGGTCCACTTTAGTCTTTCCACTTTAGTCTTTCCGCTTTAGTCTGTCCACTTAGTCTTTCCACTAAAGTCTGTCCACTTTAGTCTGTCCACTTTAGTCTGTCCACTTTAGTCTTTCCACTATAGACTGTCCACTTTAGTCTTTCCACTATTCTCTGTCCACTTTAGTCTTTCCACTATAGTCTCCACTTTATTCTGTCCACTATAGTCTTTCCACTATAGTCTCCACTGTATTATGTCCACTACAGTCTTTCCACTTTAGTCTTTCAACTTTAGTTTTTCCACTTTAGTCTTTCCACTAGAGTCTGTCCACTTTAGTCTGTCCACTTTAGTCTTTCCACTTTAGTCTGTCCACTTTAGTCTTTCCACTATAGTCTGTCCACTTTAGTCTTTCCTCTTTAGTCTTTCCACTATAGTCTCCACTTATCTGTCCACCACAGTCTTTCCACTATAGTCTTTCCCCTATAGTCTGTCCACTTTAGTCTTTCCACTTTAGCCTTTCCACTTTAGTCTTTCCGCTTTAGTCTGTCCACTTAGTCTTTCCACTATAGTCTTTCCACCAGAATCTGTCCACTTTAGTCTTTCAACTTTAGTCTGTTCACTTAGTCTTTCCACTAGAGTCTGTCCACTTTAGTCTATCCACTTTAGTCTTTCCACTATAGTCTCCACTTTATTCTGTCCACTACAGTCTTTCCACTATAGTCTTTCCAATATAGTCTGTCCACTTTAGTCTGTCCACTTCTGTCTTTCCACTACAGTCTGTCCACTTTAGTCTTTCCACTTTAGTCTTTCCACTATAGTCTCCACTTTATTCTGTCCACTACAGTCTTTCCACTATAGTCTTTCCACTTTCTGTCCACTATAGTTTCCACTTTATTCTGTCCACTACAGTCTTTCCACTATTTTCTCCCCACTTTAGTTTTTCCACTTTAGTCTGTCCAATTCAGTCTTTCCACTATAGTCTGTCCACTTTAGTCTTTCCTCTTTAGTCTTTCCACTTTAGTCTCCACTTTATTCTGTCCACTACAGTCTTTCCACAATAGTCTTTCCACTATAGTCTGTCCACTTTAGTCTTTCCACTATCCTCTGTCCACTTTAGTCTTTCCACTATACTCTCCACTTTATTTTGTCCACTACAGTCTTTCCACTATAGTCTGTCCACTTTAGTCTTTCCACAATTCTCTGTCTACTTTAGTCTTTCCACTTTAGTCTTTCCACTATAGTCTCCACTTATCTGTCCACTACAGTCTTTCCACTATAGTCTGTCCACTTTAGTCTTTCCACTTTAGTCTGTCCACTTTAATCTTTCCACTATAGTCTGTCCACTTTAGTCTTTCAGCTTTAGTCTTTCCACTTTAGTCTGTCCACTTTAGTCTTTCCACCATAGTCTGTCCACTTTAGTCTGTCCACTTTAGTTTTTCCACTTTAGTCTATCCAATTCAGTCTTTCCACTATAGTCTGTTCACTTTAGTCTTTCCTCTTTAGTCTTTCCACTATAGTCTCCACTTATCTGTCCACCACAGTCTTTCCACTATAGTCTTTCCACTATAGTCTGTCCACTTTAGTCTTTCCACTTTAGTCTTTCCACTTTAGTCTGTCCACTTTAATCTTTCCACTATAGTCTGTCCACTTTAGTCTTTCCACTTTAGTCTTTCCGCTTTAGTCTGTCCGCTTAGTCTTTCCACTATAGTCTGTCCACTTTAGTCTTTCCACTTTAGTCTTTCCACTTTAGTCTGTCCACTTTAGTCTTTCCACTATAGTAGGTCCACTTTAGTCTTTCCACTTTAGTCTTTCCGCTTTACTCTGTCCACTTAGTCTTTCCACTAAAGTCTGTCCACTTTAGTCTGTCCACTTTAGTCTTTCCACTTTAGTCTGTCCACTATAGTCTGTCC
>JAUPMV010000163.1:65000-77614 GCA_030848855.1 Branchinecta sandiegonensis | reverse complement strand
TCATAATGATAGGGTGTTTATTTTAGAAGTTATGAGTTTTTTCGTTTTTTTTTTCCAACGGGTCGCCGATGGGTGGATTT
Organism: Branchinecta sandiegonensis; assembly: GCA_030848855.1. Taxonomy (NCBI): domain Eukaryota; kingdom Metazoa; phylum Arthropoda; class Branchiopoda; order Anostraca; family Branchinectidae; genus Branchinecta; species Branchinecta sandiegonensis. Next base: position 77,534 of record JAUPMV010000163.1, on the reverse strand, counting down.
TCAAAAAATCGCTCCTCTTACAGCTTAAGTCCGATTCAAGTGAAAATGCTCAGGTCACTACGTCTCGCAAAGCTCTACCGAACCATCTCTTAATATTATGTAAAAACATAGAAATAAAAAAAATTCCCATAGGATTGGTTTGTTTTTCAGCTCCAACAAATTTCAAACTTGTTCGGATTGCGATCGGAGATAGATCATTCGATGCAGATTTTTATTTTATATTCAATCATTCATAGTTTTCTAATAAAATATTTTACTAAAAAAAAGTTATGACCTTTTCTAATTTTGAAAACAGGTAGAGTTTGTAGACTAAAGTGCTTACACGTAAACGCAGAAGTTCAAAGCCTTCTCAGAAATGCAGTTTTTATCTGATTGCAATGAAACTCGGTAGACTTGTGCAACTTTTTGTGCTCTTTCCAGTCATCCAAAGTTTTCTGCTAAATAGTTTTACCGAAAAAAATTTATGACTTCCCACCTGATTTTATAGAAATTTTCACGCCATCCTTGCGCGTCTGGTCAGTTTTAACTGGAATGTTCTCAAAATACAGTGTCTTGTTTAGCTTCTCATTCTCTATCGAATAGATTTTAGTTTTCTTATATAAGTCTTACCAAAAAAAAGTTATGACCTTTTCTGATTTGTAGGTATGTAGGGTCAAGTGCTTACGTGTAAACACAGAAGTTCATAACCTTCTCAGACATGCAATTTGTGTCTGATTGCAATGAAACTCTACAGACTTGTACAAAATTTTGTGCTCTTTTCAGTCATGTGCTTTTCGTAATAAAAAATCGTACGAAAAAAATGTTAAGACTTTTTCCAATTTTTTGTAGACACGTAGAGTCAGGTGTTTACATGTGTTTGCATGTCTTAGGGTCAAGTGCTTGCGTGTAACTGCCCATCAGGCGGTAAGATGTAAGGCGGTAGAGTAGTAGGAGGTGACACCCGTGTCGGATCAAAAATTTGTAGGGAAATTTGTAAGGTCTACCAAAAAAAAGTTTTAAGTCCGAAAAAATATAACTTTTTAAAAAGTTCAGCGATGAATTCTCCGTTGCTTTTTATGTCGGGAGCCGAAGTTTCGAAAAAAAAAAATTGAAAATTTTCCTAAGTCCGAAAGTCCGTAAGCATGTAGACTTGTAGGTAGGCACGCTGACAAAAACTGAGAAGCTAACGCAAATGGTCATTTTTAGTTGGATAACAATGAAACTTTCAAGACTTGTAGAACTTTGTATGCCTTATCCAGTCATTCAGTAAGAATTAGTATGAAACATCACGCGATCCTAGTTCCAGACTTCCCCCCAATTTGCTTACCTGTCTTACAAGTGTCTACATGTCTTACGAAAATTTCAAAACCTTCTCAGTCATACAGTTTTTGTCAGATTGCAATGAAACTCTACAAACTTGTACAACTTTTTGTGCTCTTTCCAATCATCTTCTCCCCGTAAGAAAATCTATTCATTTACAGATTTTTTTAATTTTGCAGTTTTTCGTGTTTCAGACGGACTTCCCGTAAGTGTGTAGACCAAGGCTTGCAGAAACAAAAATGGATTTCGAGTTTTTTTGGGAATTTCAAAGCAAATGATACACCATTCTGTAGCTAAGATCATTTCTGACTTCTCTACCAAGTTTCATAATGATAGGGTGTTTATTTTAGAAGTTATGAGTTTTTTCGTTTTTTTTTTCCAACGGGTCGCCGATGGGTGGATTTTCAAAAAATCGCTCCTCTTACAGCTTAAGTCCGATTCAAGTGAAAATGCTCAGGTCACTACGTCTCGCAAAGCTCTACCGAACCATCTCTTAATATTATGTAAAAACATAGAAATAAAAAAAATTCCCATAGGATTGGTTTGTTTTTCAGCTCCAACAAATTTCAAACTTGTTCGGATTGCGATCGGAGATAGATCATTCGATGCAGATTTTTATTTTATATTCAATCATTCATAGTTTTCTAATAAAATATTTTACTAAAAAAAAGTTATGACCTTTTCTAATTTTGAAAACAGGTAGAGTTTGTAGACTAAAGTGCTTACACGTAAACGCAGAAGTTCAAAGCCTTCTCAGAAATGCAGTTTTTATCTGATTGCAATGAAACTCGGTAGACTTGTGCAACTTTTTGTGCTCTTTCCAGTCATCCAAAGTTTTCTGCTAAATAGTTTTACCGAAAAAAATTTATGACTTCCCACCTGATTTTATAGAAATTTTCACGCCATCCTTGCGCGTCTGGTCAGTTTTAACTGGAATGTTCTCAAAATACAGTGTCTTGTTTAGCTTCTCATTCTCTATCGAATAGATTTTAGTTTTCTTATATAAGTCTTACCAAAAAAAAGTTATGACCTTTTCTGATTTGTAGGTATGTAGGGTCAAGTGCTTACGTGTAAACACAGAAGTTCATAACCTTCTCAGACATGCAATTTGTGTCTGATCGCAATGAAACTCTACAGACTTGTACAACTTTTTGTGTTCTTTCCAGCCATGTGCTTTTCGTAATAAAAAATCGTACGAAAAAAATGTTACGACTTTTTCCATTTTTTTGTAGACACGTAGAGTCAGGTGTTTACATGTGTTTGCATGTGTTAGGGTCAAGTGCTTGCGTATAACTGCCCATCAGGCGGTAAGATGTAAGGCGGTAGAGTAGTAGGAGGTGAGACCCGTGTCTGATCAAAAATTTGTAGGGAAATTTGTAAGGTCTACCAAAAAAAAGTTTTAAGTCTGAAAAAATATAACTTTTTAAAAAGTTCAGCGATGAATTCTCCGCTGCTTTTCATTTCGGGAGCCGAATTTTCGAAAACAAAAAATTGAAAATTTTACTAAGTCCGAGAATCCGTAAGCATGTAGAGTCTGCCAGGTAGGCACGCTGACAAAATCTGACAAGCTCCCGCAAATTGTTATTTTTAGTTGGATTACAATGACACTTTCAAGACTTGTAGAACTTTGTATGCCCTATCCAGTCATTCAGTAAGAATTAGTGTGAAACATCACGATCCTAGTTCCAGACTTCCCGCCAATTTGCTTACCTGTCTTACAAGTGTCTACATGTCTTACGAAAATTTCAAAACCTTCTCAGTCGTGCAGTTTTTGTCAGATTGCACTGAAACGCTACAGACTTGGACAACTTTTTGTGCTCTTTCCAATCATTTCCTTCCCCTAAGAAAATCTTTTCATTTACAGATTTTTTCAATTTTGCAGTTTTTCGTGTTTCAGACGGACTTCCCGTAAGTGTGTAGACCAAGGCTTGCAGAAACAAAAATGGATTTGGAGTTTTTTTGGGAATTTCAAAGCAAATGATATACCATTCTGTAGCTAAGATCATTTCTGACTTCTCTACCAAGTTTCATAATGATAGGGTGCTTATTTTAGAAGCTATGACTTTTTTCGTTTTTTTTTTCCAACGGGTCGCCGATGGGTGGATTTTCAAAAAATCGCTCCTCTTACAGCTTAAGTCCGATTCAAGTGAAAATGCTCAGGTCACTACGTCTCGCAAAGCTCTACCGAACCATCTCTTAATATTATGTAAAAACATTTCGACTTCCCCCCGAATTCCTTACCTGTCTTACAAGTGTCTACATGTCTTACAAAAATTCAAATTTTTCGTGTTTCAGACGGACTTCCCGTAAGTATGCAGAGCAAGGCTCGAAGATAAAATTAAAGTGCTTAAAGCAGGTGCTCCGCGCCTGAATATCACAGCATGGAATGATGGAATAGGACCTCGGTCTTATTTTGTTGGTTTTCTGGACTTGAGGTAATGGTTAATAGAGACAGACGGGGGCATTCGTACTGCGACGCTAGAGGTGAAATTCTTGGACCGTCGCAAGACGAACAACTGCGAAAGCATTTGCCAAGAATGTTTTCATTAATCAAGAACGAAAGTTAGAGGTTCGAAGGCGATCAGATACCGCCCTAGTTCTAACCATAAACGATGCCAACCAGCGATCCGCAGACGTTACTTCAATGACTCTGCGGGCAGCTTCCGGGAAACCAAAGTTTTTGGGTTCCGGGGGAAGTATGGTTGCAAAGCTGAAACTTAAAGGAATTGACGGAAGGGCACCACCAGGAGTGGAGCCTGCGGCTTAATTTGACTCAACACGGGAAACCTCACCAGGCCCGGACACTGGAAGGATTGACAGATTGAGAGCTCTTTCTTGATTCGGTGGGTGGTGGTGCATGGCCGTTCTTAGTTGGTGGAGCGATTTGTCTGGTTAATTCCGATAACGAACGAGACTCTAGCCTGCTAAATAGATGACGTATCTTCGGGTACGTTACTCTTCTTAGAGGGACAAGTGGCGTCTAGCCATATGAAAGTGAGCAATAACAGGTCTGTGATGCCCTTAGATGTCCTGGGCCGCACGCGCGCTACACTGAAAGAATCAGCGCGTCTTCCCTGTCCGAGAGGACCGGGTAACCGCTGAACCTCTTTCGTGGTTGGGATTGGGGACTGCAAGGATCCCCATGAACCAGGAATCCCTAGTAGGTGCAAGTCATTAGCTTGCGTCGATTACGTCCCTGCCCTTTGTACACACCGCCCGTCGCTACTACCGATTAAATGATTTAGTTAGAACTTTTTTATTACCGTTATTTTAATACAATCGATACACTTGCCTGGTTCCAGGTCCCCCCCTGTTGTTTTACAGGCTAGACTGGCCTGTAAAACAACAGAGTATTCATCGGGTATCATGAGATGCCATCTCACTCGTGTTGCCTGGTTTAGCTTGTGCTGTTCTGTCTTTTCTTGTTTTATCTTTTCTTGTGTTTCTTTCGCTTCGTTAGTTCTGTGCTTTGCTCATCTGAATCTGTAGTTTGCTTTTCGGAAGTAGAATCAGATTTTCTGTGTTTTTTTGATCTTTTTGGTTTTGCAAGTGATGGCGGCAATGGGAGCTTACGCTTTCCATTCGGTGAGGCTGCAGGGGTACTCATAAAAATAGGCGAGCCTTCAGACTCAGGGGCAATTTGCCTAGCAGCGGCCAATGCTCCCTGCTTTGCAGAACTCGCCAACCAGAGTTGGTCTTGTGCCTCGCCAAACTGGCCAGGTCTTACCCCATAATCAAAGTTTAGCTCCTCGTCGGGCACAATGTCACGAGCGGCTATCAAAAGGGCAATTGTTCGCCCTCCAGCTTTGACGGGCTTCAACAAGAGATTTGGTGAATCCGCCGAGTGCCGGTGGGCTGCAAATCTCCCTTTGATTGGCACGCCCGGATGGCAACTGCACACTGCATTGCAGGCATCAACGTAAAAAGCAGGGTTGGAATAGACCTTCATCATGTAATTTTTTGAACTGTCCGACCTGGGCGTTTCCTTAAGAATTCTGTCCCCTGCTTCACGACTGATAACCTCGCCATGGTACTCCACAACGGGCTGGTACTGTTGGAAAAACTTTTTGGCATAAAGACCCTCACCGGAACCAATTTGAGACTGAGCAATCTCTATACCTGGCCAGAGCTGGCTTTGAACCGACAATAAAAGATCTTCGTCGACGGCAACTTGAGAAGTGTAAATTTTAGACCGCCTTGTGGCTCTGTATGCCTCCATCATGTCAGAAGTTGACGGAGGGTACTTCAAGTAACCGAACTCTACGCACTTGACAGAAAGTGTTTCAGGAGAGCATGCCTCAATTTCGGTGACTTCGCAAGCGCCTCGTTTGGGAATGATCGTTCCGAGAATTGCTTTTGCCCTGACAAGTTTGAGCTGTTTTATGTACCGGTCCTGAACGGCTTTTATGAAAGTCGGATCAGTTTCCTCATCGGAAGCAGCAATTGCCTCAGTAACCAGCTTCTTTGTGGGAAGACCACAAGAAGCACTTTGAGTGAGAGGAAATTTCTCAAGAAGCTTGTAGAAGGCGTCGGTGATTTTACTTTTTCTTACAACGTCTGTTTTTTTCTGAGTTGGTGTTTGGGGTGAGAGAAGGGAGTCACCGGGTGTACTAACAGATTCATCATCAGAACATGGCTCGGCCATTACTTCCTCAGGCACACCAGCCAACTTCTCATAAAACGACTGAATCATTTGTCGGCCCTTCACGTAATATGAAGGGTCTGGATTGAAGTAGTGAGACTTGGCGGTGGCCTCGGAGTGGTGCAAAAATTTGAAAATGTGATCCCTATCGGCATCGGAAAGATTGCTCTGCATGTGTACTTTGGTAAAGATTTTTCGCGTATCCCGGTTTGTAGGGTGGGGTTTTTCTGACACAGGTGGGATGTAGCGCTTGAGAAATCTAGATATCGTTTCGCTTGAGTTGCTCAAAGGTGTTCCAACAGACGTGACAAATATCTCTCCAGCAAACTTTGGTCCAGGCCCTTTTGAGAGATACCGAGTTCTGATCTTGCTGAAGTATAGATCAAGGTGACGCATCTCTACATCGTCAAATGAAATGCCAGCTGGACCCATGAAACCTGTCTTGTGTTTTTCTACAAAGATAGTGTTATAGCCGCCCTGTCGCACTGCCCGCAGGTACTCTTTTTCTGTCATACTTGCATATACTCCAGGACGACAGCCCATTACAACGGAAGTGAGAAACCCAAAGTAGCCTGTAATAGCGAGACATTCTTCATCTGCAAGGCTTACCCTATCATCTTCGAGGCGCTTAAACATAGGAGCCATCGCTTGCTCAACCCGTTCACGGAGAACACGCATCAGCAGAGTCCTTAGTCATGCGCTCTTCGGCCGGCGGGATTCGCTTCGGGCGCGCTACAAGGGGTAGCCCAGTGGAATCCCGCTACACAAAGATCGTGCTCTGACTTTGAACTCCGATTTAGCATGCCCTTTTCCCCGTCCGCGGAAGCCAGCAAGGCCGTAAAGCTTCGCCCGACATCCCGCGTCCGAGTACTCTCATCACAATGCGCACGGTTAGTGCAGCACTCGTTAATGATCCTTCCGCAGGTTCACCTACGGAAACCTTGTTACGACTTTTACTTCCTCTAAAGGATCAAGTTTGAACATCTTTCAATCAACACCGAAGCCATCCAGAGGACGGCCCCGCGGATCGTCCGAAGTTCTCACTAAATCATTCAATCGGTAGTAGCGACGGGCGGTGTGTACAAAGGGCAGGGACGTAATCGACGCAAGCTAATGACTTGCACCTACTAGGGATTCCTGGTTCATGGGGATCCTTGCAGTCCCCAATCCCAACCACGAAAGAGGTTCAGCGGTTACCCGGTCCTCTCGGACAGGGAAGACGCGCTGATTCTTTCAGTGTAGCGCGCGTGCGGCCCAGGACATCTAAGGGCATCACAGACCTGTTATTGCTCACTTTCATATGGCTAGACGCCACTTGTCCCTCTAAGAAGAGTAACGTACCCGAAGATACGTCATCTATTTAGCAGGCTAGAGTCTCGTTCGTTATCGGAATTAACCAGACAAATCGCTCCACCAACTAAGAACGGCCATGCACCACCACCCACCGAATCAAGAAAGAGCTCTCAATCTGTCAATCCTTCCAGTGTCCGGGCCTGGTGAGGTTTCCCGTGTTGAGTCAAATTAAGCCGCAGGCTCCACTCCTGGTGGTGCCCTTCCGTCAATTCCTTTAAGTTTCAGCTTTGCAACCATACTTCCCCCGGAACCCAAAAACTTTGGTTTCCCGGAAGCTGCCCGCAGAGTCATTGAAGTAACGTCTGCGGATCGCTGGTTGGCATCGTTTATGGTTAGAACTAGGGCGGTATCTGATCGCCTTCGAACCTCTAACTTTCGTTCTTGATTAATGAAAACATTCTTGGCAAATGCTTTCGCAGTTGTTCGTCTTGCGACGGTCCAAGAATTTCACCTCTAGCGTCGCAGTACGAATGCCCCCGTCTGTCTCTATTAACCATTACCTCAAGTCCAGAAAACCAACAAAATAAGACCGAGGTCCTATTCCATCATTCCATGCTGTGATATTCAGGCGCGGAGCACCTGCTTTAAGCACTCTAATTTGTTCAAAGTAAACGTACCGGCCACCCAGGACACTCGGTTAAGAGCACCCCGGACAGTCCGGTGGATTGTCCAATCAAGGCAGTGCACACCGCGAGGCGGCACCACCTGATCGCGACCGATATCCAACTACGAGCTTTTTAACCGCAGCAACTTTAATATACGCTATTGGAGCTGGAGTTACCGCGGCTGCTGGCACCAGACTTGCCCTCCAATAGGTCCTCGTTAAAGGATTTAAAGTGTACTCATTCCAATCACAGGGCCTCGGATGAGTCCTGCATCGTTATTTTTCGTCACTACCTCCCCGTGCCGGGAGTGGGTAATTTGCGCGCCTGCTGCCTTCCTTGGATGTGGTAGCCGTTTCTCAGGCTCCCTCTCCGGAATCGAACCCCGATTCCCCGTTACCCGTTGCAACCATGGTAGGCGCATAACCTACCATCGACAGTTGATAAGGCAGACATTTGAAAGATGCGTCGCCGGTGCTAGACCATGCGATCGGCACAAAGTTATTCAGAGTCACCAAGATACGGACCGAAGTCCGATTGGTCTTGATCTAATAAAAGCACCCCTTCCGTAAGGTCGGGGCTATTGTGCATGTATTAGCTCTAGAATTACCACAGTTATCCAAGTAGGATAGTACGATCTAAGGAACCATAACTGATTTATTGAGCCATTCGCGGTTTCGCTGCATAACAGCTTGTACTTAGACATGCATGGCTTAATCTTTGAGACAAGCATATGCTACTGGCAGGATCAACCAGGTAACTGCTGTGAACCTCGCCGAAGCGAGGACACTCAGTTCGAGACGGTCCCACTGGACCCGTCTCTTCTCACTCAACATACGAGAAGCGTCTTGAAAAAGACACTCTCCGTTTCGCATCGACAATGGGCCAGTTCTCTCGCACATACCGTCCACCCGACGGATTCGTCAATTTCGTGCTGCTTCCTCGTTCCACTTCCAGTCATACACGTTTCCTTTGCCTGCAGATCATCGATATACGATAATGCAGATATTGCCGTGACAACAATTTCCTTCGAGTCGGAACCTGCAACAAAGCACAAAAAGTGCTCCGAGAATCGTCCGTCTCTAAGGCAGATGGCACAGCCTGCTCAACACCAAATTTCTACTAAACGGAGCCTGCAACAGAACTCACAAAGCTTTCCCAGCTACCGCGTGTTTGCACAACCCTTGTGCTACTCTGCGGTGACCAAGTCAGTCCTCGTTCGCTCCGAGAATCGTCCGTCTTTCGGTCCTCGATGCCTCACACCAGTACCTTCCTTCAAAATGGAACCTGCAGCAGAGTGCCAGAAACGCTGCTAGTCATCTCACTCCGGCCTTCCAACCGAGGCACAAACCTATATGTTCAAGCGCTCCGAGAATCGTCCGTCTCTCCGGCTTTAGGACCGAATGCTAGGCTTAAAATCCTACTAGAAGAAGCTTACTACAGAGCTCATGAGAAGTGGTCATCACAGCCTTTAAAAAGGCGTGTCCCCTGCAATCTCATTCGCTCCGAGAATAGTCCGTCTTTCGGATTCCGTCGCCTTACACCCAGCACCTGCCTTCGAAACGAAACCTGCAACAGAACGCCAGAAACGCTACAAGCCATCTCACCCCAGCCTTTCAACCGACGCACAAACTAGCATGTTCACACACTCCGTGAACGCCCATCTCTCCGGCTTCAGGACCGAATGCTCGGCGTAAAATCCTACTAGACTGAGCTTGCTACCGAACTCATGAGAAGTGGTCATCACAGCCTTTAAAAAGGCGTGTCCCCTGCAATCTCATTCGCTCCGAGAATAGTCCGTCTTTCGGATTCCGTCACCTCACACCCAGTACCTTTCCTTCAAAACGGAACCTGCAACAGAACGCCAGAAACGCTGCAAGTCGTCTCACCCCGGCCTTTCAACCGAGGCACAAACCTGCATGTTCACACGCTCCGAGAACCGTCCGTCTCTCAGGCTGTAGCACCCTTCATCTTCGTCCAACCCTACTGAGCTCGCTTATCACGAAAGCTCCCGAGACGCCACCAGTCTCCACAGCCTCGAAAGGCGTGCCCCCGGTATCCTCGCTCGCTCCGTGATCCGCCCGCCTCTCGGCTCTGACTCCGACTACTAGGTACTACATATATGTTTCGGAAGCCTCCGGTGACTGCGACATGGCACAACTACCGATACTTGTGGACTTAGAAAAATCGCGATGGGTGTGAAATGAAAAGTGGAATAAAAGGGAGGGGGGAATGAAAATAGGAAAGGGAAATGATATGGTATAATAGAGGAACAATAATTACATCTTTTGTGCATGTTTTAAAAGCATTTCTAACAAGTTAAAAAACACGATTTCTTCCGAAATGAACCGAATCAGGCCTAAAGTGATTGGAGATGATTCTAACTGAATAAATCTGAACATTTTATTAATAAAACTTTTCTATTTTTTCACTTTTTCGTCACTTTTCGTTCGATACTTTTAAGGATTTGAAGGCGGACATGTCGCATACGGCTGGTACTAGACTTGCAGGATTCAAATAATTATCGGAAAAAAAGATTTAGAAACGTGAAAAACAAGATACAGGATAGAAATAAAACATCGGGAAAGGTAAATTAATTAATGTTTCATTACGACGCACAACTTTTGTTTGAAAAACTAAAAAAAAAAATCTCGGCAGGTGAAAAACAATACCTAGGATAGAAAAAAAACATCGGAATTGATAAATTAATAAACGCTGCATTCCCCGGCAATAAGTTATACCAAAAAACCCAAAGTTTTCGACTGTTTTAGCTTAAACGATGATGATAAAGTACTTCAAAAGATCGAAAACTAGCGTCAAAAAGTTTCGGATCATGTCCTGCAATATAAATAAAGCAGTCTCATAACTTTTAAACCTATTTTTCACCTTTCTATTGCTTATTTTAACCGTAACTTCTTTGATTTTGAAACTTTCCATTGTTCACAACAGAAAACAAAATGGCGTCTGTCTGCCGGTAATTGTGCGCCCCACGTGTTCCCGATATTTGTTGAATCTTTGTCCGCCTTTTCGCTTCATTTCCTTAAGCCCATAACTATCCCGTCTTTTCTATTATCGGAAGATCTCCACAATTTCAATTTCTTCCTTATTTTGCCGTTTCCTAGTTGATTCCGTCTGCAACCCACTTAATTCAAGATTCTTCCGTTGCTAACAAAGGAAACAAAATGGCGGCTGTTAAATAGCCCTTTATTAGAATCTGAACAATATTCAATATTATCGTGATGACTCTGCATGAATTTCCTTTTATTTGAGCTCTCTTGCCTTCTTAGCACGTTTTAAGAATCCACAATAACTTTTCGTATTCGCGAAAGCAGTTTCCTTTTATATTATTCAATTTTTGATAAATCATCTATTCGTCCGACCGCGATTCTTCCTTTCGCCAACGGCCATACCACGTTGAAAGTACCCAGTCTCGTCAGATCCTGGAATGTCACACAACGTCGGGCCCGGTCAGTACTTAGATGGGTGACCGCTTGGGAACACCGGGTGCTGTTGGCTTTTTGCAATTTTGCTAAGTCCAAAAGTTGGTTAAAAATTAAAAAGTGCAGCGATGAGGTCTCTGACCCAAATTAGGTCGGGCGCCGCAATAAAAAAAAATTTTGGTCCGGAGACCTCGATCACCTTCGAAAAGACGTGGCGGACGCAGCGTGAAATCGGATCTCAAAGCGCTTTGAACTTGACGGGTCGGACGCAGCGTGAAATCGGATATCAAAGCGCTTTGAACTTGACGGGTCGGACACAGCGTGAAATGAGATCTCAAAGCGCTTTGAAGATTGAAGTTGACGTGGAGGACGCAGCGTGAAAAATATTTCGGACGTGATCCCTGTTCGAGTGAAATTTGCTAAGTCCAAAAGTTGGTTAAAAATTAAAAAGTGCAGCGATGAGGTCTCTGACCCAAATTAGGTCGGGCGCCGCTTTAAAAAAATATTTGGTCCGGGGAGCTTCGCCTTCGATTTCACGCTGCGGACCCCGTTGGAAAAAAACTTGGACGGCTGGATCCCAGCTCGAGTGAAATTTGCTAAGTCCAAAAATTCGGTTAAAACTCGAAAAGTGCAACGATGAGGTCTCTGATCCAAATTAGGTCGGGCGCCGCATTAAAAAAAAATTTTGTCCGGAGACCTCGGTCGCCTTCGAAAAGACGTGGCGGACGCAGCGTGAAATCGGAACTCAAAGCGCTTTGAACTTGACGGGTCGGGCGCAGCGTGAAATGAGATCTCAAAGCGCTTTGAAGTTTGAAGTTGCCGTGGAGGACGCAGCGTGAAAAATATTTCGGACGTGATCCCTGTTCGAGTGAAATTTGCTAAGTCCAAAAGTTGGTTAAAAATTAAAAAGTGCAGCGATGAGGTCTCTGACCCAAATTAGGTCGGGCGCCGCTTTAAAAAAATATTTTGTCCGGAGACCTCGGTCGCCTTCGAAAAGACGTGGCGGACGCAGCGTGAAATCGGAACTCAAAGCGCTTTGAACTTGACGGGTCGGGCGCATCGTGAAATGAGATCTCAAAGCGCTTTGAAGTTTGAAGATGCCGTGGAGGACGCAGCGTGAAAAATATTTCGGACGTGATCCCTGTTCGAGTGAAATTTGCTAAGTCCAAAAGTTGGATAAAAATTAAAAAGTGCAGCG
>JAUPMV010000163.1:52500-60000 GCA_030848855.1 Branchinecta sandiegonensis | reverse complement strand
TTTTCCTCCGCTGACTAATATGCTTAAGTCAAGCGGGTCGCCTCACCTGAGCTGAGGTCAGAGAATAGGTTTGGTTGAGGTCTCACGACTGAGAACACTCGCCAGCAACGATAAGTTCCATCGAGCATCGACGCTCACCCGTATATAGACAGTTCCAGCGTATCGGGACCATCGTCCACAAGACTCGCCGCGACCGGTATCGTACGTTTATGTGCCCATTCTTTTCGTCTCACTTTATCTCTCACTGCCATGGTCCGACTTGCCCTCTTGTCTTCCACACCTCACTAGTGACAACGAAACGAATTATTCAAAGCACATCCCGGCTACCGCGTATTTTCGCGCCACGTGCGCTTCTCTGCGGTGACCAGGCGTACGCCCCAGCGGCAAATCTCACGAACGACGTTCCCCAGCTAGTCTGCGAACAGGTGCCGGATCTCGTCGGACATTGCCATACATTTAAGAAGGTTGCCCTGAACGGCAGCGAGGCCATCGGGAATCCTCCCAGATTACGAACCCAGGGAGTCTTAGCCGTGGGTGTCACCCCACCGCGTACCAACTCCCAGTCGTATGTATATAATAAACCGACCCTCAGCCAGGTGTAGTCCAAGCCAGAGGCTGGACTGCCATGTGCGTTCGAAGGATAGACGTTCCATGTGTCCTGCAGTTCGCATGGAATCACGCGTCTAGCTGCGTTCGTCTTCGTGATACGAGCCGAGTGATCCATCCCCCAGGGTCATTTCTCGGTTTTCTCATCGGATTTTCACCCGAATAAGAAGAGTCCACAAGCAACGGTTCAACAATAAAACAAGTGTTTCTCACAAAACAACAAACTCCGAGGAGAGAAATTAATCTCTCCTCCAATCCAAAGGACTACGGCGGATACTGCAGAGATTGCTGGTTCAATTGCGACTCGATCCGAGCGGGCCTTCGTCCTCAGCACGCAACAAGGGGGCCCCTCAACTCTGTCCCGCATACAACGGAGATTCGCAAAAGACCAACGCTCTTCGCAGCCGGTTCAATCGTATAGCGCGATCCACTCCTAGCAGGCCTCCTTCCTTTGGCGCACGACATGGGGGCCAATGAAATTCTTCCCGCGGCAACGGAGTTGCACACAACGACAAACACCCCGCTATCGCCTCCAGTTCGATCGTCAAGTGCGCTTCGATCCTAGCGGGCCTTCGTCCTCGACACGCAACAAGGGGGCCACTCAACTCCGTCCCGCATACAACGGAGATGCGCACGAGGTCAAACTTTCAGCAACTCACAGTCTGCTCAGCCGTATAGCGAGATTTGCTCCTAGCGGGACTGGGTCCTCGGCGCGCAACGAGGGGGCCACTCAACTTTGTCCCGCAACAACGGAGATTCGCACAACAGCGAACGGTCTGCTTTTCGCAACCCTCTGGTTGTCTGGCAGCAAACAGCCAGTGTCCGACACGATACGCCTCCTAGCGGGCTTCCTTCCTTTGGCACGCAACAGGGGGGCCAGAGGGAATTCTACCCGCAGCAACGGAAGCAGCGCGTCGTCTACTAGCCAGTCGCGTCTCAGACGACACGCATCAGCAGAGTCCTTAGTCATGCGCTCTTCGGCCGGCGGGATTCGCTTCGGGCGCGCTACAAGGGGTAGCCCAGTGGAATCCCGCTACACAAAGATCGTGCTCTGACTTTGAACTCCGATTTAGCATGCCCTTTTCCCCGTCCGCGGAAGCCAGCAAGGCCGTAAAGCTTCGCCCGACATCCCGCGTCCGAGTACTCTCATCACAATGCGCACGGTTAGTGCAGCACTCGTTAATGATCCTTCCGCAGGTTCACCTACGGAAACCTTGTTACGACTTTTACTTCCTCTAAAGGATCAAGTTTGAACATCTTTCAATCAACACCGAAGCCATCCAGAGGACGGCCCCGCGGATCGTCCGAAGTTCTCACTAAATCATTCAATCGGTAGTAGCGACGGGCGGTGTGTACAAAGGGCAGGGACGTAATCGACGCAAGCTAATGACTTGCACCTACTAGGGATTCCTGGTTCATGGGGATCCTTGCAGTCCCCAATCCCAACCACGAAAGAGGTTCAGCGGTTACCCGGTCCTCTCGGACAGGGAAGACGCGCTGATTCTTTCAGTGTAGCGCGCGTGCGGCCCAGGACATCTAAGGGCATCACAGACCTGTTATTGCTCACTTTCATATGGCTAGACGCCACTTGTCCCTCTAAGAAGAGTAACGTACCCGAAGATACGTCATCTATTTAGCAGGCTAGAGTCTCGTTCGTTATCGGAATTAACCAGACAAATCGCTCCACCAACTAAGAACGGCCATGCACCACCACCCACCGAATCAAGAAAGAGCTCTCAATCTGTCAATCCTTCCAGTGTCCGGGCCTGGTGAGGTTTCCCGTGTTGAGTCAAATTAAGCCGCAGGCTCCACTCCTGGTGGTGCCCTTCCGTCAATTCCTTTAAGTTTCAGCTTTGCAACCATACTTCCCCCGGAACCCAAAAACTTTGGTTTCCCGGAAGCTGCCCGCAGAGTCATTGAAGTAACGTCTGCGGATCGCTGGTTGGCATCGTTTATGGTTAGAACTAGGGCGGTATCTGATCGCCTTCGAACCTCTAACTTTCGTTCTTGATTAATGAAAACATTCTTGGCAAATGCTTTCGCAGTTGTTCGTCTTGCGACGGTCCAAGAATTTCACCTCTAGCGTCGCAGTACGAATGCCCCCGTCTGTCTCTATTAACCATTACCTCAAGTCCAGAAAACCAACAAAATAAGACCGAGGTCCTATTCCATCATTCCATGCTGTGATATTCAGGCGCGGAGCACCTGCTTTAAGCACTCTAATTTGTTCAAAGTAAACGTACCGGCCACCCAGGACACTCGGTTAAGAGCACCCCGGACAGTCCGGTGGATTGTCCAATCAAGGCAGTGCACACCGCGAGGCGGCACCACCTGATCGCGACCGATATCCAACTACGAGCTTTTTAACCGCAGCAACTTTAATATACGCTATTGGAGCTGGAGTTACCGCGGCTGCTGGCACCAGACTTGCCCTCCAATAGGTCCTCGTTAAAGGATTTAAAGTGTACTCATTCCAATCACAGGGCCTCGGATGAGTCCTGCATCGTTATTTTTCGTCACTACCTCCCCGTGCCGGGAGTGGGTAATTTGCGCGCCTGCTGCCTTCCTTGGATGTGGTAGCCGTTTCTCAGGCTCCCTCTCCGGAATCGAACCCCGATTCCCCGTTACCCGTTGCAACCATGGTAGGCGCATAACCTACCATCGACAGTTGATAAGGCAGACATTTGAAAGATGCGTCGCCGGTGCTAGACCATGCGATCGGCACAAAGTTATTCAGAGTCACCAAGATACGGACCGAAGTCCGATTGGTCTTGATCTAATAAAAGCACCCCTTCCGTAAGGTCGGGGCTATTGTGCATGTATTAGCTCTAGAATTACCACAGTTATCCAAGTAGGATAGTACGATCTAAGGAACCATAACTGATTTATTGAGCCATTCGCGGTTTCGCTGCATAACAGCTTGTACTTAGACATGCATGGCTTAATCTTTGAGACAAGCATATGCTACTGGCAGGATCAACCAGGTAACTGCTGTGAACCTCGCCGAAGCGAGGACACTCAGTTCGAGACGGTCCCACTGGACCCGTCTCTTCTCACTCAACATACGAGAAGCGTCTTGAAAAAGACACTCTCCGTTTCGCATCGACAATGGGCCAGTTCTCTCGCACATACCGTCCACCCGACGGATTCGTCAATTTCGTGCTGCTTCCTCGTTCCACTTCCAGTCATACACGTTTCCTTTGCCTGCAGATCATCGATATACGATAATGCAGATATTGCCGTGACAACAATTTCCTTCGAGTCGGAACCTGCAACAAAGCACAAAAAGTGCTCCGAGAATCGTCCGTCTCTAAGGCAGATGGCACAGCCTGCTCAACACCAAATTTCTACTAAACGGAGCCTGCAACAGAACTCACAAAGCTTTCCCAGCTACCGCGTGTTTGCACAACCCTTGTGCTACTCTGCGGTGACCAAGTCAGTCCTCGTTCGCTCCGAGAATCGTCCGTCTTTCGGTCCTCGATGCCTCACACCAGTACCTTCCTTCAAAATGGAACCTGCAGCAGAGTGCCAGAAACGCTGCTAGTCATCTCACTCCGGCCTTCCAACCGAGGCACAAACCTATATGTTCAAGCGCTCCGAGAATCGTCCGTCTCTCCGGCTTTAGGACCGAATGCTAGGCTTAAAATCCTACTAGAAGAAGCTTACTACAGAGCTCATGAGAAGTGGTCATCACAGCCTTTAAAAAGGCGTGTCCCCTGCAATCTCATTCGCTCCGAGAATAGTCCGTCTTTCGGATTCCGTCGCCTTACACCCAGCACCTGCCTTCGAAACGAAACCTGCAACAGAACGCCAGAAACGCTACAAGCCATCTCACCCCAGCCTTTCAACCGACGCACAAACTAGCATGTTCACACACTCCGTGAACGCCCATCTCTCCGGCTTCAGGACCGAATGCTCGGCGTAAAATCCTACTAGACTGAGCTTGCTACCGAACTCATGAGAAGTGGTCATCACAGCCTTTAAAAAGGCGTGTCCCCTGCAATCTCATTCGCTCCGAGAATAGTCCGTCTTTCGGATTCCGTCACCTCACACCCAGTACCTTTCCTTCAAAACGGAACCTGCAACAGAACGCCAGAAACGCTGCAAGTCGTCTCACCCCGGCCTTTCAACCGAGGCACAAACCTGCATGTTCACACGCTCCGAGAACCGTCCGTCTCTCAGGCTGTAGCACCCTTCATCTTCGTCCAACCCTACTGAGCTCGCTTATCACGAAAGCTCCCGAGACGCCACCAGTCTCCACAGCCTCGAAAGGCGTGCCCCCGGTATCCTCGCTCGCTCCGTGATCCGCCCGCCTCTCGGCTCTGACTCCGACTACTAGGTACTACATATATGTTTCGGAAGCCTCCGGTGACTGCGACATGGCACAACTACCGATACTTGTGGACTTAGAAAAATCGCGATGGGTGTGAAATGAAAAGTGGAATAAAAGGGAGGGGGGAATGAAAATAGGAAAGGGAAATGATATGGTATAATAGAGGAACAATAATTACATCTTTTGTGCATGTTTTAAAAGCATTTCTAACAAGTTAAAAAACACGATTTCTTCCGAAATGAACCGAATCAGGCCTAAAGTGATTGGAGATGATTCTAACTGAATAAATCTGAACATTTTATTAATAAAACTTTTCTATTTTTTCACTTTTTCGTCACTTTTCGTTCGATACTTTTAAGGATTTGAAGGCGGACATGTCGCATACGGCTGGTACTAGACTTGCAGGATTCAAATAATTATCGGAAAAAAAGATTTAGAAACGTGAAAAACAAGATACAGGATAGAAATAAAACATCGGGAAAGGTAAATTAATTAATGTTTCATTACGACGCACAACTTTTGTTTGAAAAACTAAAAAAAAAAATCTCGGCAGGTGAAAAACAATACCTAGGATAGAAAAAAAACATCGGAATTGATAAATTAATAAACGCTGCATTCCCCGGCAATAAGTTATACCAAAAAACCCAAAGTTTTCGACTGTTTTAGCTTAAACGATGATGATAAAGTACTTCAAAAGATCGAAAACTAGCGTCAAAAAGTTTCGGATCATGTCCTGCAATATAAATAAAGCAGTCTCATAACTTTTAAACCTATTTTTCACCTTTCTATTGCTTATTTTAACCGTAACTTCTTTGATTTTGAAACTTTCCATTGTTCACAACAGAAAACAAAATGGCGTCTGTCTGCCGGTAATTGTGCGCCCCACGTGTTCCCGATATTTGTTGAATCTTTGTCCGCCTTTTCGCTTCATTTCCTTAAGCCCATAACTATCCCGTCTTTTCTATTATCGGAAGATCTCCACAATTTCAATTTCTTCCTTATTTTGCCGTTTCCTAGTTGATTCCGTCTGCAACCCACTTAATTCAAGATTCTTCCGTTGCTAACAAAGGAAACAAAATGGCGGCTGTTAAATAGCCCTTTATTAGAATCTGAACAATATTCAATATTATCGTGATGACTCTGCATGAATTTCCTTTTATTTGAGCTCTCTTGCCTTCTTAGCACGTTTTAAGAATCCACAATAACTTTTCGTATTCGCGAAAGCAGTTTCCTTTTATATTATTCAATTTTTGATAAATCATCTATTCGTCCGACCGCGATTCTTCCTTTCGCCAACGGCCATACCACGTTGAAAGTACCCAGTCTCGTCAGATCCTGGAATGTCACACAACGTCGGGCCCGGTCAGTACTTAGATGGGTGACCGCTTGGGAACACCGGGTGCTGTTGGCTTTTTGCAATTTTGCTAAGTCCAAAAGTTGGTTAAAAATTAAAAAGTGCAGCGATGAGGTCTCTGACCCAAATTAGGTCGGGCGCCGCAATAAAAAAAAATTTTGGTCCGGAGACCTCGATCACCTTCGAAAAGACGTGGCGGACGCAGCGTGAAATCGGATCTCAAAGCGCTTTGAACTTGACGGGTCGGACGCAGCGTGAAATCGGATATCAAAGCGCTTTGAACTTGACGGGTCGGACACAGCGTGAAATGAGATCTCAAAGCGCTTTGAAGATTGAAGTTGACGTGGAGGACGCAGCGTGAAAAATATTTCGGACGTGATCCCTGTTCGAGTGAAATTTGCTAAGTCCAAAAGTTGGTTAAAAATTAAAAAGTGCAGCGATGAGGTCTCTGACCCAAATTAGGTCGGGCGCCGCTTTAAAAAAATATTTGGTCCGGGGAGCTTCGCCTTCGATTTCACGCTGCGGACCCCGTTGGAAAAAAACTTGGACGGCTGGATCCCAGCTCGAGTGAAATTTGCTAAGTCCAAAAATTCGGTTAAAACTCGAAAAGTGCAACGATGAGGTCTCTGATCCAAATTAGGTCGGGCGCCGCATTAAAAAAAAATTTTGTCCGGAGACCTCGGTCGCCTTCGAAAAGACGTGGCGGACGCAGCGTGAAATCGGAACTCAAAGCGCTTTGAACTTGACGGGTCGGGCGCAGCGTGAAATGAGATCTCAAAGCGCTTTGAAGTTTGAAGTTGCCGTGGAGGACGCAGCGTGAAAAATATTTCGGACGTGATCCCTGTTCGAGTGAAATTTGCTAAGTCCAAAAGTTGGTTAAAAATTAAAAAGTGCAGCGATGAGGTCTCTGACCCAAATTAGGTCGGGCGCCGCTTTAAAAAAATATTTTGTCCGGAGACCTCGGTCGCCTTCGAAAAGACGTGGCGGACGCAGCGTGAAATCGGAACTCAAAGCGCTTTGAACTTGACGGGTCGGGCGCATCGTGAAATGAGATCTCAAAGCGCTTTGAAGTTTGAAGATGCCGTGGAGGACGCAGCGTGAAAAATATTTCGGACGTGATCCCTGTTCGAGTGAAATTTGCTAAGTCCAAAAGTTGGATAAAAATTAAAAAGTGCAGCGATGAGGTCTCTGACACAAATAAGGTCGG
>JAUPMV010000163.1:40000-47500 GCA_030848855.1 Branchinecta sandiegonensis | reverse complement strand
TCAAGCGGGTCGCCTCACCTGAGCTGAGGTCAGAGAATAGGTTTGGTTGAGGTCTCACGACTGAGAACACTCGCCAGCAACGATAAGTTCCATCGAGCATCGACGCTCACCCGTATATAGACAGTTCCAGCGTATCGGGACCATCGTCCACAAGACTCGCCGCGACCGGTATCGTACGTTTATGTGCCCATTCTTTTCGTCTCACTTTATCTCTCACTGCCATGGTCCGACTTGCCCTCTTGTCTTCCACACCTCACTAGTGACAACGAAACGAATTATTCAAAGCACATCCCGGCTACCGCGTATTTTCGCGCCACGTGCGCTACTCTGCGGTGACCAGGCGTACGCCCCAGCGGCAAATCTCACGAACGACGTTCCCCAGCTAGTCTGCGAACAGGTGCCGGATCTCGTCGGACATTGCCATACATTTAAGAAGGTTGCCCTGAACGGCAGCGAGGCCATCGGGAATCCTCCCAGATTACGAACCCAGGGAGTCTTAGCCGTGGGTGTCACCCCACCGCGTACCAACTCCCAGTCGTATGTATATAATAAACCGACCCTCAGCCAGGTGTAGTCCAAGCCAGAGGCTGGACTGCCATGTGCGTTCGAAGGATAGACGTTCCATGTGTCCTGCAGTTCGCATGGAATCACGCGTCTAGCTGCGTTCGTCTTCGTGATACGAGCCGAGTGATCCATCCCCCAGGGTCATTTCTCGGTTTTCTCATCGGATTTTCACCCGAATAAGAAGAGTCCACAAGCAACGGTTCAACAATAAAACAAGTGTTTCTCACAAAACAACAAACTCCGAGGAGAGAAATTAATCTCTCCTCCAATCCAAAGGACTACGGCGGATACTGCAGAGATTGCTGGTTCAATTGCGACTCGATCCGAGCGGGCCTTCGTCCTCAGCACGCAACAAGGGAGCCCCTCAACTCTGTCCCGCATACAACGGAGATTCGCAAAAGACCAACGCTCTTCGCAGCCGGTTCAATCGTATAGCGCGATCCACTCCTAGCAGGCCTCCTTCCTTTGGCGCACGACATGGGGGCCAATGAAATTCTTCCCGCGGCAACGGAGTTGCACACAACGACAAACACCCCGCTATCGCCTCCAGTTCGATCGTCAAGTGCGCTTCGATCCTAGCGGGCCTTCGTCCTCGACACGCAACAAGGGGGCCACTCAACTCCGTCCCGCATACAACGGAGATGCGCACGAGGTCAAACTTTCAGCAACTCACAGTCTGCTCAGCCGTATAGCGAGATTTGCTCCTAGCGGGACTGGGTCCTCGGCGCGCAACGAGGGGGCCACTCAACTTTGTCCCGCAACAACGGAGATTCGCACAACAGCGAACGGTCTGCTTTTCGCAACCCTCTGGTTGTCTGGCAGCAAACAGCCAGTGTCCGACACGATACGCCTCCTAGCGGGCTTCCTTCCTTTGGCACGCAACAGGGGGGCCAGAGGGAATTCTACCCGCAGCAACGGAAGCAGCGCGTCGTCTACTAGCCAGTCGCGTCTCAGACGACACGCATCAGCAGAGTCCTTAGTCATGCGCTCTTCGGCCGGCGGGATTCGCTTCGGGCGCGCTACAAGGGGTAGCCCAGTGGAATCCCGCTACACAAAGATCGTGCTCTGACTTTGAACTCCGATTTAGCATGCCCTTTTCCCCGTCCGCGGAAGCCAGCAAGGCCGTAAAGCTTCGCCCGACATCCCGCGTCCGAGTACTCTCATCACAATGCGCACGGTTAGTGCAGCACTCGTTAATGATCCTTCCGCAGGTTCACCTACGGAAACCTTGTTACGACTTTTACTTCCTCTAAAGGATCAAGTTTGAACATCTTTCAATCAACACCGAAGCCATCCAGAGGACGGCCCCGCGGATCGTCCGAAGTTCTCACTAAATCATTCAATCGGTAGTAGCGACGGGCGGTGTGTACAAAGGGCAGGGACGTAATCGACGCAAGCTAATGACTTGCACCTACTAGGGATTCCTGGTTCATGGGGATCCTTGCAGTCCCCAATCCCAACCACGAAAGAGGTTCAGCGGTTACCCGGTCCTCTCGGACAGGGAAGACGCGCTGATTCTTTCAGTGTAGCGCGCGTGCGGCCCAGGACATCTAAGGGCATCACAGACCTGTTATTGCTCACTTTCAGATGGCTAGACGCCACTTGTCCCTCTAAGAAGAGTAACGTACCCGAAGATACGTCATCTATTTAGCAGGCTAGAGTCTCGTTCGTTATCGGAATTAACCAGACAAATCGCTCCACCAACTAAGAACGGCCATGCACCACCACCCACCGAATCAAGAAAGAGCTCTCAATCTGTCAATCCTTCCAGTGTCCGGGCCTGGTGAGGTTTCCCGTGTTGAGTCAAATTAAGCCGCAGGCTCCACTCCTGGTGGTGCCCTTCCGTCAATTCCTTTAAGTTTCAGCTTTGCAACCATACTTCCCCCGGAACCCAAAAACTTTGGTTTCCCGGAAGCTGCCCGCAGAGTCATTGAAGTAACGTCTGCGGATCGCTGGTTGGCATCGTTTATGGTTAGAACTAGGGCGGTATCTGATCGCCTTCGAACCTCTAACTTTCGTTCTTGATTAATGAAAACATTCTTGGCAAATGCTTTCGCAGTTGTTCGTCTTGCGACGGTCCAAGAATTTCACCTCTAGCGTCGCAGTACGAATGCCCCCGTCTGTCTCTATTAACCATTACCTCAAGTCCAGAAAACCAACAAAATAAGACCGAGGTCCTATTCCATCATTCCATGCTGTGATATTCAGGCGCGGAGCACCTGCTTTAAGCACTCTAATTTGTTCAAAGTAAACGTACCGGCCACCCAGGACACTCGGTTAAGAGCACCCCGGACAGTCCGGTGGATTGTCCAATCAAGGCAGTGCACACCGCGAGGCGGCACCACCTGATCGCGACCGATATCCAACTACGAGCTTTTTAACCGCAGCAACTTTAATATACGCTATTGGAGCTGGAGTTACCGCGGCTGCTGGCACCAGACTTGCCCTCCAATAGGTCCTCGTTAAAGGATTTAAAGTGTACTCATTCCAATCACAGGGCCTCGGATGAGTCCTGCATCGTTATTTTTCGTCACTACCTCCCCGTGCCGGGAGTGGGTAATTTGCGCGCCTGCTGCCTTCCTTGGATGTGGTAGCCGTTTCTCAGGCTCCCTCTCCGGAATCGAACCCCGATTCCCCGTTACCCGTTGCAACCATGGTAGGCGCATAACCTACCATCGACAGTTGATAAGGCAGACATTTGAAAGATGCGTCGCCGGTGCTAGACCATGCGATCGGCACAAAGTTATTCAGAGTCACCAAGATACGGACCGAAGTCCGATTGGTCTTGATCTAATAAAAGCACCCCTTCCGTAAGGTCGGGGCTATTGTGCATGTATTAGCTCTAGAATTACCACAGTTATCCAAGTAGGATAGTACGATCTAAGGAACCATAACTGATTTATTGAGCCATTCGCGGTTTCGCTGCATAACAGCTTGTACTTAGACATGCATGGCTTAATCTTTGAGACAAGCATATGCTACTGGCAGGATCAACCAGGTAACTGCTGTGAACCTCGCCGAAGCGAGGACACTCAGTTCGAGACGGTCCCACTGGACCCGTCTCTTCTCACTCAACATACGAGAAGCGTCTTGAAAAAGACACTCTCCGTTTCGCATCGACAATGGGCCAGTTCTCTCGCACATACCGTCCACCCGACGGATTCGTCAATTTCGTGCTGCTTCCTCGTTCCACTTCCAGTCATACACGTTTCCTTTGCCTGCAGATCATCGATATACGATAATGCAGATATTGCCGTGACAACAATTTCCTTCGAGTCGGAACCTGCAACAAAGCACAAAAAGTGCTCCGAGAATCGTCCGTCTCTAAGGCAGATGGCACAGCCTGCTCAACACCAAATTTCTACTAAACGGAGCCTGCAACAGAACTCACAAAGCTTTCCCAGCTACCGCGTGTTTGCACAACCCTTGTGCTACTCTGCGGTGACCAAGTCAGTCCTCGTTCGCTCCGAGAATCGTCCGTCTTTCGGTCCTCGATGCCTCACACCAGTACCTTCCTTCAAAATGGAACCTGCAGCAGAGTGCCAGAAACGCTGCTAGTCATCTCACTCCGGCCTTCCAACCGAGGCACAAACCTATATGTTCAAGCGCTCCGAGAATCGTCCGTCTCTCCGGCTTTAGGACCGAATGCTAGGCTTAAAATCCTACTAGAAGAAGCTTACTACAGAGCTCATGAGAAGTGGTCATCACAGCCTTTAAAAAGGCGTGTCCCCTGCAATCTCATTCGCTCCGAGAATAGTCCGTCTTTCGGATTCCGTCGCCTTACACCCAGCACCTGCCTTCGAAACGAAACCTGCAACAGAACGCCAGAAACGCTACAAGCCATCTCACCCCAGCCTTTCAACCGACGCACAAACTAGCATGTTCACACACTCCGTGAACGCCCATCTCTCCGGCTTCAGGACCGAATGCTCGGCGTAAAATCCTACTAGACTGAGCTTGCTACCGAACTCATGAGAAGTGGTCATCACAGCCTTTAAAAAGGCGTGTCCCCTGCAATCTCATTCGCTCCGAGAATAGTCCGTCTTTCGGATTCCGTCACCTCACACCCAGTACCTTTCCTTCAAAACGGAACCTGCAACAGAACGCCAGAAACGCTGCAAGTCGTCTCACCCCGGCCTTTCAACCGAGGCACAAACCTGCATGTTCACACGCTCCGAGAACCGTCCGTCTCTCAGGCTGTAGCACCCTTCATCTTCGTCCAACCCTACTGAGCTCGCTTATCACGAAAGCTCCCGAGACGCCACCAGTCTCCACAGCCTCGAAAGGCGTGCCCCCGGTATCCTCGCTCGCTCCGTGATCCGCCCGCCTCTCGGCTCTGACTCCGACTACTAGGTACTACATATATGTTTCGGAAGCCTCCGGTGACTGCGACATGGCACAACTACCGATACTTGTGGACTTAGAAAAATCGCGATGGGTGTGAAATGAAAAGTGGAATAAAAGGGAGGGGGGAATGAAAATAGGAAAGGGAAATGATATGGTATAATAGAGGAACAATAATTACATCTTTTGTGCATGTTTTAAAAGCATTTCTAACAAGTTAAAAAACACGATTTCTTCCGAAATGAACCGAATCAGGCCTAAAGTGATTGGAGATGATTCTAACTGAATAAATCTGAACATTTTATTAATAAAACTTTTCTATTTTTTCACTTTTTCGTCACTTTTCGTTCGATACTTTTAAGGATTTGAAGGCGGACATGTCGCATACGGCTGGTACTAGACTTGCAGGATTCAAATAATTATCGGAAAAAAAGATTTAGAAACGTGAAAAACAAGATACAGGATAGAAATAAAACATCGGGAAAGGTAAATTAATTAATGTTTCATTACGACGCACAACTTTTGTTTGAAAAACTAAAAAAAAAAATCTCGGCAGGTGAAAAACAATACCTAGGATAGAAAAAAAACATCGGAATTGATAAATTAATAAACGCTGCATTCCCCGGCAATAAGTTATACCAAAAAACCCAAAGTTTTCGACTGTTTTAGCTTAAACGATGATGATAAAGTACTTCAAAAGATCGAAAACTAGCGTCAAAAAGTTTCGGATCATGTCCTGCAATATAAATAAAGCAGTCTCATAACTTTTAAACCTATTTTTCACCTTTCTATTGCTTATTTTAACCGTAACTTCTTTGATTTTGAAACTTTCCATTGTTCACAACAGAAAACAAAATGGCGTCTGTCTGCCGGTAATTGTGCGCCCCACGTGTTCCCGATATTTGTTGAATCTTTGTCCGCCTTTTCGCTTCATTTCCTTAAGCCCATAACTATCCCGTCTTTTCTATTATCGGAAGATCTCCACAATTTCAATTTCTTCCTTATTTTGCCGTTTCCTAGTTGATTCCGTCTGCAACCCACTTAATTCAAGATTCTTCCGTTGCTAACAAAGGAAACAAAATGGCGGCTGTTAAATAGCCCTTTATTAGAATCTGAACAATATTCAATATTATCGTGATGACTCTGCATGAATTTCCTTTTATTTGAGCTCTCTTGCCTTCTTAGCACGTTTTAAGAATCCACAATAACTTTTCGTATTCGCGAAAGCAGTTTCCTTTTATATTATTCAATTTTTGATAAATCATCTATTCGTCCGACCGCGATTCTTCCTTTCGCCAACGGCCATACCACGTTGAAAGTACCCAGTCTCGTCAGATCCTGGAATGTCACACAACGTCGGGCCCGGTCAGTACTTAGATGGGTGACCGCTTGGGAACACCGGGTGCTGTTGGCTTTTTGCAATTTTGCTAAGTCCAAAAGTTGGTTAAAAATTAAAAAGTGCAGCGATGAGGTCTCTGACCCAAATTAGGTCGGGCGCCGCAATAAAAAAAAATTTTGGTCCGGAGACCTCGATCACCTTCGAAAAGACGTGGCGGACGCAGCGTGAAATCGGATCTCAAAGCGCTTTGAACTTGACGGGTCGGACGCAGCGTGAAATCGGATATCAAAGCGCTTTGAACTTGACGGGTCGGACACAGCGTGAAATGAGATCTCAAAGCGCTTTGAAGATTGAAGTTGACGTGGAGGACGCAGCGTGAAAAATATTTCGGACGTGATCCCTGTTCGAGTGAAATTTGCTAAGTCCAAAAGTTGGTTAAAAATTAAAAAGTGCAGCGATGAGGTCTCTGACCCAAATTAGGTCGGGCGCCGCTTTAAAAAAATATTTGGTCCGGGGAGCTTCGCCTTCGATTTCACGCTGCGGACCCCGTTGGAAAAAAACTTGGACGGCTGGATCCCAGCTCGAGTGAAATTTGCTAAGTCCAAAAATTCGGTTAAAACTCGAAAAGTGCAACGATGAGGTCTCTGATCCAAATTAGGTCGGGCGCCGCATTAAAAAAAAATTTTGTCCGGAGACCTCGGTCGCCTTCGAAAAGACGTGGCGGACGCAGCGTGAAATCGGAACTCAAAGCGCTTTGAACTTGACGGGTCGGGCGCAGCGTGAAATGAGATCTCAAAGCGCTTTGAAGTTTGAAGTTGCCGTGGAGGACGCAGCGTGAAAAATATTTCGGACGTGATCCCTGTTCGAGTGAAATTTGCTAAGTCCAAAAGTTGGTTAAAAATTAAAAAGTGCAGCGATGAGGTCTCTGACCCAAATTAGGTCGGGCGCCGCTTTAAAAAAATATTTTGTCCGGAGACCTCGGTCGCCTTCGAAAAGACGTGGCGGACGCAGCGTGAAATCGGAACTCAAAGCGCTTTGAACTTGACGGGTCGGGCGCATCGTGAAATGAGATCTCAAAGCGCTTTGAAGTTTGAAGATGCCGTGGAGGACGCAGCGTGAAAAATATTTCGGACGTGATCCCTGTTCGAGTGAAATTTGCTAAGTCCAAAAGTTGGATAAAAATTAAAAAGTGCAGCGATGAGGTCTCTGACACAAATAAGGTCGGGCGCCGCAATAAAAAAAAAATTGGTCTT
>JAUPMV010000163.1:27500-35000 GCA_030848855.1 Branchinecta sandiegonensis | reverse complement strand
GTCAGAGAATAGGTTTGGTTGAGGTCTCACGACTGAGAACACTCGCCAGCAACGATAAGTTCCATCGAGCATCGACGCTCACCCGTATATAGACAGTTCCAGCGTATCGGGACCATCGTCCACAAGACTCGCCGCGACCGGTATCGTACGTTTATGTGCCCATTCTTTTCGTCTCACTTTATCTCTCACTGCCATGGTCCGACTTGCCCTCTTGTCTTCCACACCTCACTAGTGACAACGAAACGAATTATTCAAAGCACATCCCGGCTACCGCGTATTTTCGCGCCACGTGCGCTTCTCTGCGGTGACCAGGCGTACGCCCCAGCGGCAAATCTCACGAACGACGTTCCCCAGCTAGTCTGCGAACAGGTGCCGGATCTCGTCGGACATTGCCATACATTTAAGAAGGTTGCCCTGAACGGCAGCGAGGCCATCGGGAATCCTCCCAGATTACGAACCCAGGGAGTCTTAGCCGTGGGTGTCACCCCACCGCGTACCAACTCCCAGTCGTATGTATATAATAAACCGACCCTCAGCCAGGTGTAGTCCAAGCCAGAGGCTGGACTGCCATGTGCGTTCGAAGGATAGACGTTCCATGTGTCCTGCAGTTCGCATGGAATCACGCGTCTAGCTGCGTTCGTCTTCGTGATACGAGCCGAGTGATCCATCCCCCAGGGTCATTTCTCGGTTTTCTCATCGGATTTTCACCCGAATAAGAAGAGTCCACAAGCAACGGTTCAACAATAAAACAAGTGTTTCTCACAAAACAACAAACTCCGAGGAGAGAAATTAATCTCTCCTCCAATCCAAAGGACTACGGCGGATACTGCAGAGATTGCTGGTTCAATTGCGACTCGATCCGAGCGGGCCTTCGTCCTCAGCACGCAACAAGGGGGCCCCTCAACTCTGTCCCGCATACAACGGAGATTCGCAAAAGACCAACGCTCTTCGCAGCCGGTTCAATCGTATAGCGCGATCCACTCCTAGCAGGCCTCCTTCCTTTGGCGCACGACATGGGGGCCAATGAAATTCTTCCCGCGGCAACGGAGTTGCACACAACGACAAACACCCCGCTATCGCCTCCAGTTCGATCGTCAAGTGCGCTTCGATCCTAGCGGGCCTTCGTCCTCGACACGCAACAAGGGGGCCACTCAACTCCGTCCCGCATACAACGGAGATGCGCACGAGGTCAAACTTTCAGCAACTCACAGTCTGCTCAGCCGTATAGCGAGATTTGCTCCTAGCGGGACTGGGTCCTCGGCGCGCAACGAGGGGGCCACTCAACTTTGTCCCGCAACAACGGAGATTCGCACAACAGCGAACGGTCTGCTTTTCGCAACCCTCTGGTTGTCTGGCAGCAAACAGCCAGTGTCCGACACGATACGCCTCCTAGCGGGCTTCCTTCCTTTGGCACGCAACAGGGGGGCCAGAGGGAATTCTACCCGCAGCAACGGAAGCAGCGCGTCGTCTACTAGCCAGTCGCGTCTCAGACGACACGCATCAGCAGAGTCCTTAGTCATGCGCTCTTCGGCCGGCGGGATTCGCTTCGGGCGCGCTACAAGGGGTAGCCCAGTGGAATCCCGCTACACAAAGATCGTGCTCTGACTTTGAACTCCGATTTAGCATGCCCTTTTCCCCGTCCGCGGAAGCCAGCAAGGCCGTAAAGCTTCGCCCGACATCCCGCGTCCGAGTACTCTCATCACAATGCGCACGGTTAGTGCAGCACTCGTTAATGATCCTTCCGCAGGTTCACCTACGGAAACCTTGTTACGACTTTTACTTCCTCTAAAGGATCAAGTTTGAACATCTTTCAATCAACACCGAAGCCATCCAGAGGACGGCCCCGCGGATCGTCCGAAGTTCTCACTAAATCATTCAATCGGTAGTAGCGACGGGCGGTGTGTACAAAGGGCAGGGACGTAATCGACGCAAGCTAATGACTTGCACCTACTAGGGATTCCTGGTTCATGGGGATCCTTGCAGTCCCCAATCCCAACCACGAAAGAGGTTCAGCGGTTACCCGGTCCTCTCGGACAGGGAAGACGCGCTGATTCTTTCAGTGTAGCGCGCGTGCGGCCCAGGACATCTAAGGGCATCACAGACCTGTTATTGCTCACTTTCATATGGCTAGACGCCACTTGTCCCTCTAAGAAGAGTAACGTACCCGAAGATACGTCATCTATTTAGCAGGCTAGAGTCTCGTTCGTTATCGGAATTAACCAGACAAATCGCTCCACCAACTAAGAACGGCCATGCACCACCACCCACCGAATCAAGAAAGAGCTCTCAATCTGTCAATCCTTCCAGTGTCCGGGCCTGGTGAGGTTTCCCGTGTTGAGTCAAATTAAGCCGCAGGCTCCACTCCTGGTGGTGCCCTTCCGTCAATTCCTTTAAGTTTCAGCTTTGCAACCATACTTCCCCCGGAACCCAAAAACTTTGGTTTCCCGGAAGCTGCCCGCAGAGTCATTGAAGTAACGTCTGCGGATCGCTGGTTGGCATCGTTTATGGTTAGAACTAGGGCGGTATCTGATCGCCTTCGAACCTCTAACTTTCGTTCTTGATTAATGAAAACATTCTTGGCAAATGCTTTCGCAGTTGTTCGTCTTGCGACGGTCCAAGAATTTCACCTCTAGCGTCGCAGTACGAATGCCCCCGTCTGTCTCTATTAACCATTACCTCAAGTCCAGAAAACCAACAAAATAAGACCGAGGTCCTATTCCATCATTCCATGCTGTGATATTCAGGCGCGGAGCACCTGCTTTAAGCACTCTAATTTGTTCAAAGTAAACGTACCGGCCACCCAGGACACTCGGTTAAGAG
Organism: Branchinecta sandiegonensis; assembly: GCA_030848855.1. NCBI lineage: Eukaryota > Metazoa > Arthropoda > Branchiopoda > Anostraca > Branchinectidae > Branchinecta > Branchinecta sandiegonensis. The sequence goes on along the minus strand of JAUPMV010000163.1, from coordinate 32,180 downwards.
CACCCCGGACAGTCCGGTGGATTGTCCAATCAAGGCAGTGCACACCGCGAGGCGGCACCACCTGATCGCGACCGATATCCAACTACGAGCTTTTTAACCGCAGCAACTTTAATATACGCTATTGGAGCTGGAGTTACCGCGGCTGCTGGCACCAGACTTGCCCTCCAATAGGTCCTCGTTAAAGGATTTAAAGTGTACTCATTCCAATCACAGGGCCTCGGATGAGTCCTGCATCGTTATTTTTCGTCACTACCTCCCCGTGCCGGGAGTGGGTAATTTGCGCGCCTGCTGCCTTCCTTGGATGTGGTAGCCGTTTCTCAGGCTCCCTCTCCGGAATCGAACCCCGATTCCCCGTTACCCGTTGCAACCATGGTAGGCGCATAACCTACCATCGACAGTTGATAAGGCAGACATTTGAAAGATGCGTCGCCGGTGCTAGACCATGCGATCGGCACAAAGTTATTCAGAGTCACCAAGATACGGACCGAAGTCCGATTGGTCTTGATCTAATAAAAGCACCCCTTCCGTAAGGTCGGGGCTATTGTGCATGTATTAGCTCTAGAATTACCACAGTTATCCAAGTAGGATAGTACGATCTAAGGAACCATAACTGATTTATTGAGCCATTCGCGGTTTCGCTGCATAACAGCTTGTACTTAGACATGCATGGCTTAATCTTTGAGACAAGCATATGCTACTGGCAGGATCAACCAGGTAACTGCTGTGAACCTCGCCGAAGCGAGGACACTCAGTTCGAGACGGTCCCACTGGACCCGTCTCTTCTCACTCAACATACGAGAAGCGTCTTGAAAAAGACACTCTCCGTTTCGCATCGACAATGGGCCAGTTCTCTCGCACATACCGTCCACCCGACGGATTCGTCAATTTCGTGCTGCTTCCTCGTTCCACTTCCAGTCATACACGTTTCCTTTGCCTGCAGATCATCGATATACGATAATGCAGATATTGCCGTGACAACAATTTCCTTCGAGTCGGAACCTGCAACAAAGCACAAAAAGTGCTCCGAGAATCGTCCGTCTCTAAGGCAGATGGCACAGCCTGCTCAACACCAAATTTCTACTAAACGGAGCCTGCAACAGAACTCACAAAGCTTTCCCAGCTACCGCGTGTTTGCACAACCCTTGTGCTACTCTGCGGTGACCAAGTCAGTCCTCGTTCGCTCCGAGAATCGTCCGTCTTTCGGTCCTCGATGCCTCACACCAGTACCTTCCTTCAAAATGGAACCTGCAGCAGAGTGCCAGAAACGCTGCTAGTCATCTCACTCCGGCCTTCCAACCGAGGCACAAACCTATATGTTCAAGCGCTCCGAGAATCGTCCGTCTCTCCGGCTTTAGGACCGAATGCTAGGCTTAAAATCCTACTAGAAGAAGCTTACTACAGAGCTCATGAGAAGTGGTCATCACAGCCTTTAAAAAGGCGTGTCCCCTGCAATCTCATTCGCTCCGAGAATAGTCCGTCTTTCGGATTCCGTCGCCTTACACCCAGCACCTGCCTTCGAAACGAAACCTGCAACAGAACGCCAGAAACGCTACAAGCCATCTCACCCCAGCCTTTCAACCGACGCACAAACTAGCATGTTCACACACTCCGTGAACGCCCATCTCTCCGGCTTCAGGACCGAATGCTCGGCGTAAAATCCTACTAGACTGAGCTTGCTACCGAACTCATGAGAAGTGGTCATCACAGCCTTTAAAAAGGCGTGTCCCCTGCAATCTCATTCGCTCCGAGAATAGTCCGTCTTTCGGATTCCGTCACCTCACACCCAGTACCTTTCCTTCAAAACGGAACCTGCAACAGAACGCCAGAAACGCTGCAAGTCGTCTCACCCCGGCCTTTCAACCGAGGCACAAACCTGCATGTTCACACGCTCCGAGAACCGTCCGTCTCTCAGGCTGTAGCACCCTTCATCTTCGTCCAACCCTACTGAGCTCGCTTATCACGAAAGCTCCCGAGACGCCACCAGTCTCCACAGCCTCGAAAGGCGTGCCCCCGGTATCCTCGCTCGCTCCGTGATCCGCCCGCCTCTCGGCTCTGACTCCGACTACTAGGTACTACATATATGTTTCGGAAGCCTCCGGTGACTGCGACATGGCACAACTACCGATACTTGTGGACTTAGAAAAATCGCGATGGGTGTGAAATGAAAAGTGGAATAAAAGGGAGGGGGGAATGAAAATAGGAAAGGGAAATGATATGGTATAATAGAGGAACAATAATTACATCTTTTGTGCATGTTTTAAAAGCATTTCTAACAAGTTAAAAAACACGATTTCTTCCGAAATGAACCGAATCAGGCCTAAAGTGATTGGAGATGATTCTAACTGAATAAATCTGAACATTTTATTAATAAAACTTTTCTATTTTTTCACTTTTTCGTCACTTTTCGTTCGATACTTTTAAGGATTTGAAGGCGGACATGTCGCATACGGCTGGTACTAGACTTGCAGGATTCAAATAATTATCGGAAAAAAAGATTTAGAAACGTGAAAAACAAGATACAGGATAGAAATAAAACATCGGGAAAGGTAAATTAATTAATGTTTCATTACGACGCACAACTTTTGTTTGAAAAACTAAAAAAAAAAATCTCGGCAGGTGAAAAACAATACCTAGGATAGAAAAAAAACATCGGAATTGATAAATTAATAAACGCTGCATTCCCCGGCAATAAGTTATACCAAAAAACCCAAAGTTTTCGACTGTTTTAGCTTAAACGATGATGATAAAGTACTTCAAAAGATCGAAAACTAGCGTCAAAAAGTTTCGGATCATGTCCTGCAATATAAATAAAGCAGTCTCATAACTTTTAAACCTATTTTTCACCTTTCTATTGCTTATTTTAACCGTAACTTCTTTGATTTTGAAACTTTCCATTGTTCACAACAGAAAACAAAATGGCGTCTGTCTGCCGGTAATTGTGCGCCCCACGTGTTCCCGATATTTGTTGAATCTTTGTCCGCCTTTTCGCTTCATTTCCTTAAGCCCATAACTATCCCGTCTTTTCTATTATCGGAAGATCTCCACAATTTCAATTTCTTCCTTATTTTGCCGTTTCCTAGTTGATTCCGTCTGCAACCCACTTAATTCAAGATTCTTCCGTTGCTAACAAAGGAAACAAAATGGCGGCTGTTAAATAGCCCTTTATTAGAATCTGAACAATATTCAATATTATCGTGATGACTCTGCATGAATTTCCTTTTATTTGAGCTCTCTTGCCTTCTTAGCACGTTTTAAGAATCCACAATAACTTTTCGTATTCGCGAAAGCAGTTTCCTTTTATATTATTCAATTTTTGATAAATCATCTATTCGTCCGACCGCGATTCTTCCTTTCGCCAACGGCCATACCACGTTGAAAGTACCCAGTCTCGTCAGATCCTGGAATGTCACACAACGTCGGGCCCGGTCAGTACTTAGATGGGTGACCGCTTGGGAACACCGGGTGCTGTTGGCTTTTTGCAATTTTGCTAAGTCCAAAAGTTGGTTAAAAATTAAAAAGTGCAGCGATGAGGTCTCTGACCCAAATTAGGTCGGGCGCCGCAATAAAAAAAAATTTTGGTCCGGAGACCTCGATCACCTTCGAAAAGACGTGGCGGACGCAGCGTGAAATCGGATCTCAAAGCGCTTTGAACTTGACGGGTCGGACGCAGCGTGAAATCGGATATCAAAGCGCTTTGAACTTGACGGGTCGGACACAGCGTGAAATGAGATCTCAAAGCGCTTTGAAGATTGAAGTTGACGTGGAGGACGCAGCGTGAAAAATATTTCGGACGTGATCCCTGTTCGAGTGAAATTTGCTAAGTCCAAAAGTTGGTTAAAAATTAAAAAGTGCAGCGATGAGGTCTCTGACCCAAATTAGGTCGGGCGCCGCTTTAAAAAAATATTTGGTCCGGGGAGCTTCGCCTTCGATTTCACGCTGCGGACCCCGTTGGAAAAAAACTTGGACGGCTGGATCCCAGCTCGAGTGAAATTTGCTAAGTCCAAAAATTCGGTTAAAACTCGAAAAGTGCAACGATGAGGTCTCTGATCCAAATTAGGTCGGGCGCCGCATTAAAAAAAAATTTTGTCCGGAGACCTCGGTCGCCTTCGAAAAGACGTGGCGGACGCAGCGTGAAATCGGAACTCAAAGCGCTTTGAACTTGACGGGTCGGGCGCAGCGTGAAATGAGATCTCAAAGCGCTTTGAAGTTTGAAGTTGCCGTGGAGGACGCAGCGTGAAAAATATTTCGGACGTGATCCCTGTTCGAGTGAAATTTGCTAAGTCCAAAAGTTGGTTAAAAATTAAAAAGTGCAGCGATGAGGTCTCTGACCCAAATTAGGTCGGGCGCCGCTTTAAAAAAATATTTTGTCCGGAGACCTCGGTCGCCTTCGAAAAGACGTGGCGGACGCAGCGTGAAATCGGAACTCAAAGCGCTTTGAACTTGACGGGTCGGGCGCATCGTGAAATGAGATCTCAAAGCGCTTTGAAGTTTGAAGATGCCGTGGAGGACGCAGCGTGAAAAATATTTCGGACGTGATCCCTGTTCGAGTGAAATTTGCTAAGTCCAAAAGTTGGATAAAAATTAAAAAGTGCAGCGATGAGGTCTCTGACACAAATAAGGTCGGGCGCCGCAATAAAAAAAAAATTGGTCTTTTTGCAGGTAGGATCCTGGTTCGTTGAT
>JAUPMV010000163.1:15000-22500 GCA_030848855.1 Branchinecta sandiegonensis | reverse complement strand
ACGACTGAGAACACTCGCCAGCAACGATAAGTTCCATCGAGCATCGACGCTCACCCGTATATAGACAGTTCCAGCGTATCGGGACCATCGTCCACAAGACTCGCCGCGACCGGTATCGTACGTTTATGTGCCCATTCTTTTCGTCTCACTTTATCTCTCACTGCCATGGTCCGACTTGCCCTCTTGTCTTCCACACCTCACTAGTGACAACGAAACGAATTATTCAAAGCACATCCCGGCTACCGCGTATTTTCGCGCCACGTGCGCTACTCTGCGGTGACCAGGCGTACGCCCCAGCGGCAAATCTCACGAACGACGTTCCCCAGCTAGTCTGCGAACAGGTGCCGGATCTCGTCGGACATTGCCATACATTTAAGAAGGTTGCCCTGAACGGCAGCGAGGCCATCGGGAATCCTCCCAGATTACGAACCCAGGGAGTCTTAGCCGTGGGTGTCACCCCACCGCGTACCAACTCCCAGTCGTATGTATATAATAAACCGACCCTCAGCCAGGTGTAGTCCAAGCCAGAGGCTGGACTGCCATGTGCGTTCGAAGGATAGACGTTCCATGTGTCCTGCAGTTCGCATGGAATCACGCGTCTAGCTGCGTTCGTCTTCGTGATACGAGCCGAGTGATCCATCCCCCAGGGTCATTTCTCGGTTTTCTCATCGGATTTTCACCCGAATAAGAAGAGTCCACAAGCAACGGTTCAACAATAAAACAAGTGTTTCTCACAAAACAACAAACTCCGAGGAGAGAAATTAATCTCTCCTCCAATCCAAAGGACTACGGCGGATACTGCAGAGATTGCTGGTTCAATTGCGACTCGATCCGAGCGGGCCTTCGTCCTCAGCACGCAACAAGGGAGCCCCTCAACTCTGTCCCGCATACAACGGAGATTCGCAAAAGACCAACGCTCTTCGCAGCCGGTTCAATCGTATAGCGCGATCCACTCCTAGCAGGCCTCCTTCCTTTGGCGCACGACATGGGGGCCAATGAAATTCTTCCCGCGGCAACGGAGTTGCACACAACGACAAACACCCCGCTATCGCCTCCAGTTCGATCGTCAAGTGCGCTTCGATCCTAGCGGGCCTTCGTCCTCGACACGCAACAAGGGGGCCACTCAACTCCGTCCCGCATACAACGGAGATGCGCACGAGGTCAAACTTTCAGCAACTCACAGTCTGCTCAGCCGTATAGCGAGATTTGCTCCTAGCGGGACTGGGTCCTCGGCGCGCAACGAGGGGGCCACTCAACTTTGTCCCGCAACAACGGAGATTCGCACAACAGCGAACGGTCTGCTTTTCGCAACCCTCTGGTTGTCTGGCAGCAAACAGCCAGTGTCCGACACGATACGCCTCCTAGCGGGCTTCCTTCCTTTGGCACGCAACAGGGGGGCCAGAGGGAATTCTACCCGCAGCAACGGAAGCAGCGCGTCGTCTACTAGCCAGTCGCGTCTCAGACGACACGCATCAGCAGAGTCCTTAGTCATGCGCTCTTCGGCCGGCGGGATTCGCTTCGGGCGCGCTACAAGGGGTAGCCCAGTGGAATCCCGCTACACAAAGATCGTGCTCTGACTTTGAACTCCGATTTAGCATGCCCTTTTCCCCGTCCGCGGAAGCCAGCAAGGCCGTAAAGCTTCGCCCGACATCCCGCGTCCGAGTACTCTCATCACAATGCGCACGGTTAGTGCAGCACTCGTTAATGATCCTTCCGCAGGTTCACCTACGGAAACCTTGTTACGACTTTTACTTCCTCTAAAGGATCAAGTTTGAACATCTTTCAATCAACACCGAAGCCATCCAGAGGACGGCCCCGCGGATCGTCCGAAGTTCTCACTAAATCATTCAATCGGTAGTAGCGACGGGCGGTGTGTACAAAGGGCAGGGACGTAATCGACGCAAGCTAATGACTTGCACCTACTAGGGATTCCTGGTTCATGGGGATCCTTGCAGTCCCCAATCCCAACCACGAAAGAGGTTCAGCGGTTACCCGGTCCTCTCGGACAGGGAAGACGCGCTGATTCTTTCAGTGTAGCGCGCGTGCGGCCCAGGACATCTAAGGGCATCACAGACCTGTTATTGCTCACTTTCATATGGCTAGACGCCACTTGTCCCTCTAAGAAGAGTAACGTACCCGAAGATACGTCATCTATTTAGCAGGCTAGAGTCTCGTTCGTTATCGGAATTAACCAGACAAATCGCTCCACCAACTAAGAACGGCCATGCACCACCACCCACCGAATCAAGAAAGAGCTCTCAATCTGTCAATCCTTCCAGTGTCCGGGCCTGGTGAGGTTTCCCGTGTTGAGTCAAATTAAGCCGCAGGCTCCACTCCTGGTGGTGCCCTTCCGTCAATTCCTTTAAGTTTCAGCTTTGCAACCATACTTCCCCCGGAACCCAAAAACTTTGGTTTCCCGGAAGCTGCCCGCAGAGTCATTGAAGTAACGTCTGCGGATCGCTGGTTGGCATCGTTTATGGTTAGAACTAGGGCGGTATCTGATCGCCTTCGAACCTCTAACTTTCGTTCTTGATTAATGAAAACATTCTTGGCAAATGCTTTCGCAGTTGTTCGTCTTGCGACGGTCCAAGAATTTCACCTCTAGCGTCGCAGTACGAATGCCCCCGTCTGTCTCTATTAACCATTACCTCAAGTCCAGAAAACCAACAAAATAAGACCGAGGTCCTATTCCATCATTCCATGCTGTGATATTCAGGCGCGGAGCACCTGCTTTAAGCACTCTAATTTGTTCAAAGTAAACGTACCGGCCACCCAGGACACTCGGTTAAGAGCACCCCGGACAGTCCGGTGGATTGTCCAATCAAGGCAGTGCACACCGCGAGGCGGCACCACCTGATCGCGACCGATATCCAACTACGAGCTTTTTAACCGCAGCAACTTTAATATACGCTATTGGAGCTGGAGTTACCGCGGCTGCTGGCACCAGACTTGCCCTCCAATAGGTCCTCGTTAAAGGATTTAAAGTGTACTCATTCCAATCACAGGGCCTCGGATGAGTCCTGCATCGTTATTTTTCGTCACTACCTCCCCGTGCCGGGAGTGGGTAATTTGCGCGCCTGCTGCCTTCCTTGGATGTGGTAGCCGTTTCTCAGGCTCCCTCTCCGGAATCGAACCCCGATTCCCCGTTACCCGTTGCAACCATGGTAGGCGCATAACCTACCATCGACAGTTGATAAGGCAGACATTTGAAAGATGCGTCGCCGGTGCTAGACCATGCGATCGGCACAAAGTTATTCAGAGTCACCAAGATACGGACCGAAGTCCGATTGGTCTTGATCTAATAAAAGCACCCCTTCCGTAAGGTCGGGGCTATTGTGCATGTATTAGCTCTAGAATTACCACAGTTATCCAAGTAGGATAGTACGATCTAAGGAACCATAACTGATTTATTGAGCCATTCGCGGTTTCGCTGCATAACAGCTTGTACTTAGACATGCATGGCTTAATCTTTGAGACAAGCATATGCTACTGGCAGGATCAACCAGGTAACTGCTGTGAACCTCGCCGAAGCGAGGACACTCAGTTCGAGACGGTCCCACTGGACCCGTCTCTTCTCACTCAACATACGAGAAGCGTCTTGAAAAAGACACTCTCCGTTTCGCATCGACAATGGGCCAGTTCTCTCGCACATACCGTCCACCCGACGGATTCGTCAATTTCGTGCTGCTTCCTCGTTCCACTTCCAGTCATACACGTTTCCTTTGCCTGCAGATCATCGATATACGATAATGCAGATATTGCCGTGACAACAATTTCCTTCGAGTCGGAACCTGCAACAAAGCACAAAAAGTGCTCCGAGAATCGTCCGTCTCTAAGGCAGATGGCACAGCCTGCTCAACACCAAATTTCTACTAAACGGAGCCTGCAACAGAACTCACAAAGCTTTCCCAGCTACCGCGTGTTTGCACAACCCTTGTGCTACTCTGCGGTGACCAAGTCAGTCCTCGTTCGCTCCGAGAATCGTCCGTCTTTCGGTCCTCGATGCCTCACACCAGTACCTTCCTTCAAAATGGAACCTGCAGCAGAGTGCCAGAAACGCTGCTAGTCATCTCACTCCGGCCTTCCAACCGAGGCACAAACCTATATGTTCAAGCGCTCCGAGAATCGTCCGTCTCTCCGGCTTTAGGACCGAATGCTAGGCTTAAAATCCTACTAGAAGAAGCTTACTACAGAGCTCATGAGAAGTGGTCATCACAGCCTTTAAAAAGGCGTGTCCCCTGCAATCTCATTCGCTCCGAGAATAGTCCGTCTTTCGGATTCCGTCGCCTTACACCCAGCACCTGCCTTCGAAACGAAACCTGCAACAGAACGCCAGAAACGCTACAAGCCATCTCACCCCAGCCTTTCAACCGACGCACAAACTAGCATGTTCACACACTCCGTGAACGCCCATCTCTCCGGCTTCAGGACCGAATGCTCGGCGTAAAATCCTACTAGACTGAGCTTGCTACCGAACTCATGAGAAGTGGTCATCACAGCCTTTAAAAAGGCGTGTCCCCTGCAATCTCATTCGCTCCGAGAATAGTCCGTCTTTCGGATTCCGTCACCTCACACCCAGTACCTTTCCTTCAAAACGGAACCTGCAACAGAACGCCAGAAACGCTGCAAGTCGTCTCACCCCGGCCTTTCAACCGAGGCACAAACCTGCATGTTCACACGCTCCGAGAACCGTCCGTCTCTCAGGCTGTAGCACCCTTCATCTTCGTCCAACCCTACTGAGCTCGCTTATCACGAAAGCTCCCGAGACGCCACCAGTCTCCACAGCCTCGAAAGGCGTGCCCCCGGTATCCTCGCTCGCTCCGTGATCCGCCCGCCTCTCGGCTCTGACTCCGACTACTAGGTACTACATATATGTTTCGGAAGCCTCCGGTGACTGCGACATGGCACAACTACCGATACTTGTGGACTTAGAAAAATCGCGATGGGTGTGAAATGAAAAGTGGAATAAAAGGGAGGGGGGAATGAAAATAGGAAAGGGAAATGATATGGTATAATAGAGGAACAATAATTACATCTTTTGTGCATGTTTTAAAAGCATTTCTAACAAGTTAAAAAACACGATTTCTTCCGAAATGAACCGAATCAGGCCTAAAGTGATTGGAGATGATTCTAACTGAATAAATCTGAACATTTTATTAATAAAACTTTTCTATTTTTTCACTTTTTCGTCACTTTTCGTTCGATACTTTTAAGGATTTGAAGGCGGACATGTCGCATACGGCTGGTACTAGACTTGCAGGATTCAAATAATTATCGGAAAAAAAGATTTAGAAACGTGAAAAACAAGATACAGGATAGAAATAAAACATCGGGAAAGGTAAATTAATTAATGTTTCATTACGACGCACAACTTTTGTTTGAAAAACTAAAAAAAAAAATCTCGGCAGGTGAAAAACAATACCTAGGATAGAAAAAAAACATCGGAATTGATAAATTAATAAACGCTGCATTCCCCGGCAATAAGTTATACCAAAAAACCCAAAGTTTTCGACTGTTTTAGCTTAAACGATGATGATAAAGTACTTCAAAAGATCGAAAACTAGCGTCAAAAAGTTTCGGATCATGTCCTGCAATATAAATAAAGCAGTCTCATAACTTTTAAACCTATTTTTCACCTTTCTATTGCTTATTTTAACCGTAACTTCTTTGATTTTGAAACTTTCCATTGTTCACAACAGAAAACAAAATGGCGTCTGTCTGCCGGTAATTGTGCGCCCCACGTGTTCCCGATATTTGTTGAATCTTTGTCCGCCTTTTCGCTTCATTTCCTTAAGCCCATAACTATCCCGTCTTTTCTATTATCGGAAGATCTCCACAATTTCAATTTCTTCCTTATTTTGCCGTTTCCTAGTTGATTCCGTCTGCAACCCACTTAATTCAAGATTCTTCCGTTGCTAACAAAGGAAACAAAATGGCGGCTGTTAAATAGCCCTTTATTAGAATCTGAACAATATTCAATATTATCGTGATGACTCTGCATGAATTTCCTTTTATTTGAGCTCTCTTGCCTTCTTAGCACGTTTTAAGAATCCACAATAACTTTTCGTATTCGCGAAAGCAGTTTCCTTTTATATTATTCAATTTTTGATAAATCATCTATTCGTCCGACCGCGATTCTTCCTTTCGCCAACGGCCATACCACGTTGAAAGTACCCAGTCTCGTCAGATCCTGGAATGTCACACAACGTCGGGCCCGGTCAGTACTTAGATGGGTGACCGCTTGGGAACACCGGGTGCTGTTGGCTTTTTGCAATTTTGCTAAGTCCAAAAGTTGGTTAAAAATTAAAAAGTGCAGCGATGAGGTCTCTGACCCAAATTAGGTCGGGCGCCGCAATAAAAAAAAATTTTGGTCCGGAGACCTCGATCACCTTCGAAAAGACGTGGCGGACGCAGCGTGAAATCGGATCTCAAAGCGCTTTGAACTTGACGGGTCGGACGCAGCGTGAAATCGGATATCAAAGCGCTTTGAACTTGACGGGTCGGACACAGCGTGAAATGAGATCTCAAAGCGCTTTGAAGATTGAAGTTGACGTGGAGGACGCAGCGTGAAAAATATTTCGGACGTGATCCCTGTTCGAGTGAAATTTGCTAAGTCCAAAAGTTGGTTAAAAATTAAAAAGTGCAGCGATGAGGTCTCTGACCCAAATTAGGTCGGGCGCCGCTTTAAAAAAATATTTGGTCCGGGGAGCTTCGCCTTCGATTTCACGCTGCGGACCCCGTTGGAAAAAAACTTGGACGGCTGGATCCCAGCTCGAGTGAAATTTGCTAAGTCCAAAAATTCGGTTAAAACTCGAAAAGTGCAACGATGAGGTCTCTGATCCAAATTAGGTCGGGCGCCGCATTAAAAAAAAATTTTGTCCGGAGACCTCGGTCGCCTTCGAAAAGACGTGGCGGACGCAGCGTGAAATCGGAACTCAAAGCGCTTTGAACTTGACGGGTCGGGCGCAGCGTGAAATGAGATCTCAAAGCGCTTTGAAGTTTGAAGTTGCCGTGGAGGACGCAGCGTGAAAAATATTTCGGACGTGATCCCTGTTCGAGTGAAATTTGCTAAGTCCAAAAGTTGGTTAAAAATTAAAAAGTGCAGCGATGAGGTCTCTGACCCAAATTAGGTCGGGCGCCGCTTTAAAAAAATATTTTGTCCGGAGACCTCGGTCGCCTTCGAAAAGACGTGGCGGACGCAGCGTGAAATCGGAACTCAAAGCGCTTTGAACTTGACGGGTCGGGCGCATCGTGAAATGAGATCTCAAAGCGCTTTGAAGTTTGAAGATGCCGTGGAGGACGCAGCGTGAAAAATATTTCGGACGTGATCCCTGTTCGAGTGAAATTTGCTAAGTCCAAAAGTTGGATAAAAATTAAAAAGTGCAGCGATGAGGTCTCTGACACAAATAAGGTCGGGCGCCGCAATAAAAAAAAAATTGGTCTTTTTGCAGGTAGGATCCTGGTTCGTTGATTGATATTATGACAAAGTCCAACTTGGAG
>JAUPMV010000163.1:2500-10000 GCA_030848855.1 Branchinecta sandiegonensis | reverse complement strand
GGGATAGTTATGGGCTTAAGGAAATGAAGCGAAAAGGCGGACAAAGATTCAACAAATATCGGGAACACGTGGGGCGCACAATTACCGGCAGACAGACGCCATTTTGTTTTCTGTTGTGAACAATGGAAAGTTTCAAAATCAAAGAAGTTACGGTTAAAATAAGCAATAGAAAGGTGAAAAATAGGTTTAAAAGTTATGAGACTGCTTTATTTATATTGCAGGACATGATCCGAAACTTTTTGACGCTAGTTTTCGATCTTTTGAAGTACTTTATCATCATCGTTTAAGCTAAAACAGTCGAAAACTTTGGGTTTTTTGGTATAACTTATTGCCGGGGAATGCAGCGTTTATTAATTTATCAATTCCGATGTTTTTTTTCTATCCTAGGTATTGTTTTTCACCTGCCGAGATTTTTTTTTTTAGTTTTTCAAACAAAAGTTGTGCGTCGTAATGAAACATTAATTAATTTACCTTTCCCGATGTTTTATTTCTATCCTGTATCTTGTTTTTCACGTTTCTAAATCTTTTTTTCCGATAATTATTTGAATCCTGCAAGTCTAGTACCAGCCGTATGCGACATGTCCGCCTTCAAATCCTTAAAAGTATCGAACGAAAAGTGACGAAAAAGTGAAAAAATAGAAAAGTTTTATTAATAAAATGTTCAGATTTATTCAGTTAGAATCATCTCCAATCACTTTAGGCCTGATTCGGTTCATTTCGGAAGAAATCGTGTTTTTTAACTTGTTAGAAATGCTTTTAAAACATGCACAAAAGATGTAATTATTGTTCCTCTATTATACCATATCATTTCCCTTTCCTATTTTCATTCCCCCCTCCCTTTTATTCCACTTTTCATTTCACACCCATCGCGATTTTTCTAAGTCCACAAGTATCGGTAGTTGTGCCATGTCGCAGTCACCGGAGGCTTCCGAAACATATATGTAGTACCTAGTAGTCGGAGTCAGAGCCGAGAGGCGGGCGGATCACGGAGCGAGCGAGGATACCGGGGGCACGCCTTTCGAGGCTGTGGAGACTGGTGGCGTCTCGGGAGCTTTCGTGATAAGCGAGCTCAGTAGGGTTGGACGAAGATGAAGGGTGCTACAGCCTGAGAGACGGACGGTTCTCGGAGCGTGTGAACATGCAGGTTTGTGCCTCGGTTGAAAGGCCGGGGTGAGACGACTTGCAGCGTTTCTGGCGTTCTGTTGCAGGTTCCGTTTTGAAGGAAAGGTACTGGGTGTGAGGTGACGGAATCCGAAAGACGGACTATTCTCGGAGCGAATGAGATTGCAGGGGACACGCCTTTTTAAAGGCTGTGATGACCACTTCTCATGAGTTCGGTAGCAAGCTCAGTCTAGTAGGATTTTACGCCGAGCATTCGGTCCTGAAGCCGGAGAGATGGGCGTTCACGGAGTGTGTGAACATGCTAGTTTGTGCGTCGGTTGAAAGGCTGGGGTGAGATGGCTTGTAGCGTTTCTGGCGTTCTGTTGCAGGTTTCGTTTCGAAGGCAGGTGCTGGGTGTAAGGCGACGGAATCCGAAAGACGGACTATTCTCGGAGCGAATGAGATTGCAGGGGACACGCCTTTTTAAAGGCTGTGATGACCACTTCTCATGAGCTCTGTAGTAAGCTTCTTCTAGTAGGATTTTAAGCCTAGCATTCGGTCCTAAAGCCGGAGAGACGGACGATTCTCGGAGCGCTTGAACATATAGGTTTGTGCCTCGGTTGGAAGGCCGGAGTGAGATGACTAGCAGCGTTTCTGGCACTCTGCTGCAGGTTCCATTTTGAAGGAAGGTACTGGTGTGAGGCATCGAGGACCGAAAGACGGACGATTCTCGGAGCGAACGAGGACTGACTTGGTCACCGCAGAGTAGCACAAGGGTTGTGCAAACACGCGGTAGCTGGGAAAGCTTTGTGAGTTCTGTTGCAGGCTCCGTTTAGTAGAAATTTGGTGTTGAGCAGGCTGTGCCATCTGCCTTAGAGACGGACGATTCTCGGAGCACTTTTTGTGCTTTGTTGCAGGTTCCGACTCGAAGGAAATTGTTGTCACGGCAATATCTGCATTATCGTATATCGATGATCTGCAGGCAAAGGAAACGTGTATGACTGGAAGTGGAACGAGGAAGCAGCACGAAATTGACGAATCCGTCGGGTGGACGGTATGTGCGAGAGAACTGGCCCATTGTCGATGCGAAACGGAGAGTGTCTTTTTCAAGACGCTTCTCGTATGTTGAGTGAGAAGAGACGGGTCCAGTGGGACCGTCTCGAACTGAGTGTCCTCGCTTCGGCGAGGTTCACAGCAGTTACCTGGTTGATCCTGCCAGTAGCATATGCTTGTCTCAAAGATTAAGCCATGCATGTCTAAGTACAAGCTGTTATGCAGCGAAACCGCGAATGGCTCAATAAATCAGTTATGGTTCCTTAGATCGTACTATCCTACTTGGATAACTGTGGTAATTCTAGAGCTAATACATGCACAATAGCCCCGACCTTACGGAAGGGGTGCTTTTATTAGATCAAGACCAATCGGACTTCGGTCCGTATCTTGGTGACTCTGAATAACTTTGTGCCGATCGCATGGTCTAGCACCGGCGACGCATCTTTCAAATGTCTGCCTTATCAACTGTCGATGGTAGGTTATGCGCCTACCATGGTTGCAACGGGTAACGGGGAATCGGGGTTCGATTCCGGAGAGGGAGCCTGAGAAACGGCTACCACATCCAAGGAAGGCAGCAGGCGCGCAAATTACCCACTCCCGGCACGGGGAGGTAGTGACGAAAAATAACGATGCAGGACTCATCCGAGGCCCTGTGATTGGAATGAGTACACTTTAAATCCTTTAACGAGGACCTATTGGAGGGCAAGTCTGGTGCCAGCAGCCGCGGTAACTCCAGCTCCAATAGCGTATATTAAAGTTGCTGCGGTTAAAAAGCTCGTAGTTGGATATCGGTCGCGATCAGGTGGTGCCGCCTCGCGGTGTGCACTGCCTTGATTGGACAATCCACCGGACTGTCCGGGGTGCTCTTAACCGAGTGTCCTGGGTGGCCGGTACGTTTACTTTGAACAAATTAGAGTGCTTAAAGCAGGTGCTCCGCGCCTGAATATCACAGCATGGAATGATGGAATAGGACCTCGGTCTTATTTTGTTGGTTTTCTGGACTTGAGGTAATGGTTAATAGAGACAGACGGGGGCATTCGTACTGCGACGCTAGAGGTGAAATTCTTGGACCGTCGCAAGACGAACAACTGCGAAAGCATTTGCCAAGAATGTTTTCATTAATCAAGAACGAAAGTTAGAGGTTCGAAGGCGATCAGATACCGCCCTAGTTCTAACCATAAACGATGCCAACCAGCGATCCGCAGACGTTACTTCAATGACTCTGCGGGCAGCTTCCGGGAAACCAAAGTTTTTGGGTTCCGGGGGAAGTATGGTTGCAAAGCTGAAACTTAAAGGAATTGACGGAAGGGCACCACCAGGAGTGGAGCCTGCGGCTTAATTTGACTCAACACGGGAAACCTCACCAGGCCCGGACACTGGAAGGATTGACAGATTGAGAGCTCTTTCTTGATTCGGTGGGTGGTGGTGCATGGCCGTTCTTAGTTGGTGGAGCGATTTGTCTGGTTAATTCCGATAACGAACGAGACTCTAGCCTGCTAAATAGATGACGTATCTTCGGGTACGTTACTCTTCTTAGAGGGACAAGTGGCGTCTAGCCATATGAAAGTGAGCAATAACAGGTCTGTGATGCCCTTAGATGTCCTGGGCCGCACGCGCGCTACACTGAAAGAATCAGCGCGTCTTCCCTGTCCGAGAGGACCGGGTAACCGCTGAACCTCTTTCGTGGTTGGGATTGGGGACTGCAAGGATCCCCATGAACCAGGAATCCCTAGTAGGTGCAAGTCATTAGCTTGCGTCGATTACGTCCCTGCCCTTTGTACACACCGCCCGTCGCTACTACCGATTGAATGATTTAGTGAGAACTTCGGACGATCCGCGGGGCCGTCCTCTGGATGGCTTCGGTGTTGATTGAAAGATGTTCAAACTTGATCCTTTAGAGGAAGTAAAAGTCGTAACAAGGTTTCCGTAGGTGAACCTGCGGAAGGATCATTAACGAGTGCTGCACTAACCGTGCGCATTGTGATGAGAGTACTCGGACGCGGGATGTCGGGCGAAGCTTTACGGCCTTGCTGGCTTCCGCGGACGGGGAAAAGGGCATGCTAAATCGGAGTTCAAAGTCAGAGCACGATCTTTGTGTAGCGGGATTCCACTGGGCTACCCCTTGTAGCGCGCCCGAAGCGAATCCCGCCGGCCGAAGAGCGCATGACTAAGGACTCTGCTGATGCGTGTCGTCTGAGACGCGACTGGCTAGTAGACGACGCGCTGCTTCCGTTGCTGCGGGTAGAATTCCCTCTGGCCCCCCTGTTGCGTGCCAAAGGAAGGAAGCCCGCTAGGAGGCGTATCGTGTCGGACACTGGCTGTTTGCTGCCAGACAACCAGAGGGTTGCGAAAAGCAGACCGTTCGCTGTTGTGCGAATCTCCGTTGTTGCGGGACAAAGTTGAGTGGCCCCCTCGTTGCGCGCCGAGGACCCAGTCCCGCTAGGAGCAAATCTCGCTATACGGCTGAGCAGACTGTGAGTTGCTGAAAGTTTGACCTCGTGCGCATCTCCGTTGTATGCGGGACGGAGTTGAGTGGCCCCCTTGTTGCGTGTCGAGGACGAAGGCCCGCTAGGATCGAAGCGCACTTGACGATCGAACTGGAGGCGATAGCGGGGTGTTTGTCGTTGTGTGCAACTCCGTTGCCGCGGGAAGAATTTCATTGGCCCCCATGTCGTGCGCCAAAGGAAGGAGGCCTGCTAGGAGTGGATCGCGCTATACGATTGAACCGGCTGCGAAGAGCGTTGGTCTTTTGCGAATCTCCGTTGTATGCGGGACAGAGTTGAGGGGCTCCCTTGTTGCGTGCTGAGGACGAAGGCCCGCTCGGATCGAGTCGCAATTGAACCAGCAATCTCTGCAGTATCCGCCGTAGTCCTTTGGATTGGAGGAGAGATTAATTTCTCTCCTCGGAGTTTGTTGTTTTGTGAGAAACACTTGTTTTATTGTTGAACCGTTGCTTGTGGACTCTTCTTATTCGGGTGAAAATCCGATGAGAAAACCGAGAAATGACCCTGGGGGATGGATCACTCGGCTCGTATCACGAAGACGAACGCAGCTAGACGCGTGATTCCATGCGAACTGCAGGACACATGGAACGTCTATCCTTCGAACGCACATGGCAGTCCAGCCTCTGGCTTGGACTACACCTGGCTGAGGGTCGGTTTATTATATACATACGACTGGGAGTTGGTACGCGGTGGGGTGACACCCACGGCTAAGACTCCCTGGGTTCGTAATCTGGGAGGATTCCCGATGGCCTCGCTGCCGTTCAGGGCAACCTTCTTAAATGTATGGCAATGTCCGACGAGATCCGGCACCTGTTCGCAGACTAGCTGGGGAACGTCGTTCGTGAGATTTGCCGCTGGGGCGTACGCCTGGTCACCGCAGAGTAGCGCACGTGGCGCGAAAATACGCGGTAGCCGGGATGTGCTTTGAATAATTCGTTTCGTTGTCACTAGTGAGGTGTGGAAGACAAGAGGGCAAGTCGGACCATGGCAGTGAGAGATAAAGTGAGACGAAAAGAATGGGCACATAAACGTACGATACCGGTCGCGGCGAGTCTTGTGGACGATGGTCCCGATACGCTGGAACTGTCTATATACGGGTGAGCGTCGATGCTCGATGGAACTTATCGTTGCTGGCGAGTGTTCTCAGTCGTGAGACCTCAACCAAACCTATTCTCTGACCTCAGCTCAGGTGAGGCGACCCGCTTGACTTAAGCATATTAGTCAGCGGAGGAAAAGAAACTAACAAGGATTCCCCTAGTAGCGGCGAGCGAAGAGGGAAGAGCCCAGCACCAAGGGCCGGTCGTAGCCTCACGGCCGCGGCTCGGCCGATGCGGTGTTTAGGAGCTCCTTGAACCCTCGTTCACCAAGTCTAAAGTCCTCATGAATGTGGCTCGATTGCCCAAAGCGGGTGTCAGGCCCTTAGGACTGGTGTTCGAAGGCCCATGGGAGTCTCCTTAGAGTCGGGTTGCTTGAGCGTGCAGCCCTAAGCAGGTGGTAAACTCCATCTAAGGCTAAATATGGATACGAGACCGATAGTGGACAAGTACCGCGAGGGAAAGTTGAAAAGAACTTTGAAGAGAGAGTTCAATAGTGCGTGAAATCCTCCAGGGGGTTAAACGGATGGACCTTCGAAGCTCGAGCCGTTTCGGGATCAGCGTTCGTGCAATGTCTGTCTCGGTAGCGCGGTTGCGGCTTGCCGTGGATCGCGTGGCTGGGGCGGTGCCTCTGTGCGGGCGTGTATTCCTGTGCGGATTCGTATCCTGCACGTGACTGGGGCGGCGTCAGACGGATCCGGTTTCGAGGTGCTTCGGCATCGAGGGCTGGTCTCCCGGCGCTGGCTCGGTTCGTTTCTAGAGTCCGCGGGGCAATCGTGGCGAGTCGCAAGACTGTCGGCCACGGGGCCCATGCCCGCGGACGCGCAGGAAGTAGGCGGGACCCATCCGACCCGTCTTGAAACACGGACCAAGGAGTCTAACATGTGCGCGAGTCGTAGGTTGATAAAGACCGAAGGCGAAATGAAAGTGAAGGCACTGCTTGCGGTGCTGAGGGGAGATCCCGTTTCACCTCGGTGGCTCGGGCGCATCCCCGGGGCGTCGCGATCCCGTTGCGGATGCGACGCACCAAGAGCGTACACGTTGGGACCCGAAAGATGGTGACCTATGCCTGGCCAGGTCGAAGTCAGGGGAAACCCTGATGGAGGACCGCAGCGATTCTGACGTGCAAATCGATCGTCGGAGCTTGGTATAGGGGCGAAAGACTAATCGAACCGTCTAGTAGCTGGTTCCTCCCGAAGTTTCCCTCAGGATAGCTGGCGCTCAATGCAAGGAGACGGAGTCTCATCCGGTAAAGCGAATGATTAGAGGCCTTGGGGCCGTAACGGCCTCAACCTATTCTCAAACTTTCAATGGGTGAGAAGCCCAGCCGAACTTGATGTGCGGCGGGGATTTCGGATCCGAGTGCCCAGTGGGCCACTTTTGGTAAGCAGAACTGGCGCTGTGGGATGAACCAAACGTTCGGTTAAAGCGCCTAAACAACGCATATTCCGGATCCCACGAAAAGGAGTTGGTTGCTCCAGACAGCAGGACGGTGGCCATGGAGGTCGGAACCCGCTTAGGAGTGTGTAACAACTCACCTGCCGAAGCAACTAGCCCTTAAAATGGGAGGCGCTATAGCGTTGTGCTTATACCGGACCGCCGGACGTGAAGCTCGTCGGCCCTTGTGGCTGGCGCTGACACGCCGGTGAGTAGGGAGGTCGCACCGATCGCGTAGAAGGGTTTGGGCGTGGGCCTGCCTGGAGCGGTCGGTGGCGCAGATCTTGGTGGTAGTAGCAAATACTCAAGAG
>JAUPMV010000162.1:0-78153 GCA_030848855.1 Branchinecta sandiegonensis | reverse complement strand
CCACTTTAGTCTTTCCACTTTAGTCTTTCCACTATAGTCTCCACTTTATTCCGTCCACTACAGTCTTTCCACTATAGTCTGTCCACTTTAGTCTTTCCACTATTCTCTGTCCACTTTAGTATTTCCCTATAGTCTCCACTTTAGTCATTCCACTATTCTCTGTCCACTTTAGTCTTTCCACTATAGTCTCCACTTTATTCTGCCCACTACAGTCTTTCCACTATAGTCTTTCCACTATTTTCTGTCCACTTAAGTCTTTCCACTTTAGTCTTTCCACTATAGTCTTTCCACTTCAGTCCGTCCACTTTAGTCTTTCCACTATAGTCTGTCCACTTTAGTTTTTTCACTATAGTCTTTCCACTTTAGTCTGTCCACTTAGTCTTTCCACTTCAGTCTTTCCACTATAGTCTGTCCACTTTAGTCTTTCCACTTTAGTCTTTACACTATAGTCTCCACTTTATTCTGTCCACTACAGTCTTTCCACTTTAGTCTTTCCACTATTCTCTGTCCACTTTAGTCTTTCCACTATAGTCTCCACTTTATTCTGTCCACTACAGTCTTTCCACTATAGTCTGTCCACTTTATTCTTTCCACTATTCTCTGTCCACTTTAGTCTTTCCACTGTAGTCTACACTTTATTCTGTCCACTGCAGTCTTTCCACTATAGTCTGTCCACTTTAGTCTTTCCACTTTAGTTTTTCCACTTTAGTCTGTCCACTTCAGTCTTTTCACTATAGTCTGTCCACTTTAGTCTTTCAACTTTAGTCTTTCCACTATAGTTTCCACTTTATTCTGTCCACTACAGTCTTTCCACTATAGTCTTTCCACTATAGTCTGTCCACTTTAGTCTTTCCACTATTCTCTGTTCACTTTAGTCTTTCCACTATAGTCTCCATTTTATTCTGTCCACTACAGTCTTTTCACTATGATCTTTCCATTATAGTCTGTCCACTTTAGTCTTTCCCACTGTAGTCTTTCCACTATTCTCTGTCCACTTAGTATTTCCACTTTAGTCTTTCCACTATAGTCTCCCACTTTATTCTGTCCACACAGTCTCTCCACTACAGTCTTTCCACAATAGTCTGTCCACTTTAGTCTTTCCACTATTCTCTGTCCACTTTAGTCTTTCCACTTTAGTCTTTCCATTTTGTCTGTCCACTTTAGTCTTTCCAGTATAGTCTGTCCACTTAGTCTTTCAACTATTCTCTGTCCACTTTAGTCTTTCCACTATAGTCTCCACTTTATTCTGTCCACTACAGTCTTTCCACTATAGTTTTTCCACTATAGTCTGTCCACTTTAGTCTTTCCACTTTATTCTGTCCACTACAGTCTTTCCACTTTAGTCTTTCCACTATTCTCTGTCCACTTTAGTCTTTCCACATAGTCTGCACTTTATTCTGTCCACTACAGTCTCTCCACTATGGTCTTTTCACTATAGTCTGTCCACTTTAGTCTTTCCACTATTCTCTGTCCACTTTATTCTTTCCACTATACTCTCCACTTTATTCTGTCCACTACAGTGTTTCCACTATAGTCTGTCCACTTTAGTCTTTCCACTTTAGTCTTTCCATTTTAGTCTGTCCACTTTAGTCTTTCCACTATAGTCTGTCCACTTTAGTCTTTCCACTATTCTCTGTCCACTTTAGTCTTTCCACTATAGTCTCCACTTTATTCTGTCCACTACAGTCTCTCCACTATAGTCTTTCCACTATAGTCTGTCCACTTTAGTCTTTCCACTATTCTCTGTCCACTTTATTCTTTCCACTATACTCTCCACTTTATTCTGTCCACTACAGTATTTCCACTATAGTCTGTCCACTTTAGTCTGTCCACTTTAGTCTTTCCACTATAGTCTGTCCACTTTAGTCTTTCCACTATTCTCTATCCACTTTAGACTTTCCACTATATTCTCCACTTTATTCTGTCCACTACAGTCTTTCCACAATAGTCTTTCCACTTTATTCTGTCCACTACAGTCTTTCCACTATAGTCTGTCCACTTTAGTCTGTCCACTTTAGTCTTTCCACTATCGTCTGTCCACTTTAGTCTTTCCACTATTCTCTGTCCACTTTAGTCTTTCCACTATAGTCTACACTTTATTCTGTCCACTAAAGTCTTTCCACTATAGTCTTTCCTCTTTATTCTGTCCACTACAGTCTTTCCACTTTAGTCTTTCCACTATTCTCTGTCCACTATAGTCTCTCCACTATAGTCTTTCCACTATAGTCTGTCCACTTTAGTCTTTCCACTATTCTCTGTCCACTTTATTCTTTCCACTATACTCTCCACTTTATTCTGTCCACTACAGTCTTTCCACTATAGTCTGTCCGCTTTCGTCTTTCCACTTTAGTCTTTCCACTTTAGTCTTTCCACTTTAGTCTTTCCACTATCGTCTGTCCACTATAGTCTTTCCACTATAGTCTGTCCACTTTAGTCTTTCCACTTTAGTTTTTCCACTTTAGTCTGTCCACTTCAGTCTTTCCACTATAGTCTGTCCACTTTAGTCTTTCCACTTTAGTCTTTCCACTATAGTCTCCACTTTATTCTGTCCACTACAGTCTTTCCACTATAGTCTTTCCACTATAGTCTGTCCACTTTAGTCTTTCCACTATTCTCTGTTCACTTTAGTCTTTCCACTATAGTCTACACTTTATTCTGTCCACTAAAGTCTTTCCACTATAGTCTTTCCTCTTTATTCTGTCCACTACAGTCTTTCCACTTTAGTCTTTCCACTATTCTCTGTCCACTATAGTCTCTCCACTATAGTCTTTCCACTATAGTCTGTCCACTTCAGTCTTTCCACTATTCTCTGTCCACTTTATTCTTTCCACTATACTCTCCACTTTATTCTGTCCACTACAGTCTTTCCACTATAGTCTGTCCACTTTCGTCTTTCCACTTTAGTCTTTCCACTTTAGTCTTTCCACTTTAGTCTTTCCACTATCGTCTGTCCACTTTAGTCTTTCCACTATAGTCTGTCCACTTTAGTCTTTCCACTATTCTCTGTCCACTATAGTCTTTCCACTATAGTCTTTCCACTATAGTCTGTCCACTTTAGTCTTTCCACTATTCTCTGTCCACTTTATTCTTTCCACTATACTCTCCACTTTATTCTGTCCACTACAGTGTTTCCACTATAGTCTGTCCACTTTAGTCTTTCCACTTTAGTCTTTCCACTATAGTCTGTCCACTTTAGTCTTTCCACTATTCTCTGTCCACTTTATTCTTTCCACTATACTCTCCACTTTATTCTGTCCACTACAGTCTTTCCACTATAGTCTGTCCACTTTCGTCTTTGCACTTTAGTCTGTCCACTTTAGTCTTTCCACTTTGGTCTTTCCACTATCGTCTGTCCACTTTAGTCTTTCCACTATAGTCTGTCCACTTTAGTCTTTCCACTATTCTCTGTCCACTATAGTCTTTCCACTATAGTCTCCACTTTATTCTGTCCACTACAGTCTCTCCACTATAGTCTTTCCACTATAGTCTGTCCACTTTAGTCTTTCCACTATTCTCTGTCCACTTTATTCTTTCCACTATACTCTCCACTTTATTCTGTCCACTACAGTGTTTCCACTATAGTCTGTCCACTTTAGTCTTTCCACTTTAGTCTTTCCATTTTAGTCTGTCCACTTTAGTCTTTCCACTATAGTCTGTCCACTTTAGTCTTTCCACTATTCTCTGTCCACTTTAGTCTTTCCACTATGGTCTCCACTTTATTCTGTCCACTACGGTCTCTCCACTATAGTCTTTCCACTATAGTCTGTCCACTTTAGTCTTTCCACTATTCTCTGTCCACTTTATTCTTTCCACTATACTCTCCACTTTATTCTGTCCACTACAGTATTTCCACTATAGTCTGTCCACTTTAGTCTGTCCACTTTAGTCTTTCCACTATAGTCTGTCCACTTTAGTCTTTCCACTATTCTCTGTCCACTTTATTCTTTCCACTATACTCTCCACTTTATTCTGTCCACTACAGTATTTCCACTATAGTCTGTCCACTTTAGTCTGTCCACTTTAGTCTTTCCACTATAGTATGTCCACTTTAGTCTTTCCACTATTCTCTATCCACTTTAGTCTTTCCACTATAGTCTCCACTTTATTCTGTCCACTACAGTCTTTCCACTATAGTCTTTCCACTTTATTCTGTCCACTACAGTCTTTCCACTATAGTCTGTCCACTTTAGTCTTTCCACTTTAGTCTTTCCACTTTAGTCTTTCCACTTTAGTCTTTCCACTTTATTCTTTCCACTTCAGTGTGTACACTTTAGTCTGTCCACTAAGTCTTTCAACTTCAGTCTTTCCACTATAGTCTGTCCACTTTAGTTTTTCCACTTTAGTCTTTCCGCTATAGTCTCCACTTTATTCTGTCCACTACAGTTTTTCCACTATAGTCTTTCCACTATAGTCTGTCCACTTTAGTCTTTCCACTATTCTCTGTCCACTTGAGTCTTTCCACTATAGTCTCCACTTTATTCTGTCCACTACAGTCTTTCCACTATAGTCTTTCCACTATAGTCTTTCCACTATAGTCTGTCAACTTTAGTCTTTCCACTATTCTCTGTCCACTTTAGGCTTTCCACTATAGTCTCCATTTTATTCTGTCCACTACAGTCTTTCCACTATAGTCTTTCCACTATTGTCTGTCCACTTTAGTCTTTCCACTTTAGTCTATCCACTATACTCTCCACTTTATTCTGTCCACTACAGTCTTTCCACTTTAGTCTTTCCACTATTCTCTGTCCACTTTAGTCTTTCCACTTTAGTCTTTCCACTATAGTCTCCACTTTATTCCGTCCACTACAGTCTTTCCACTATAGTCTGTCCACTTTAGTCTTTCCACTATTCTCTGTCCACTTTAGTATTTCCCCTATAGTCTCCACTTTAGTCATTCCACTATTCTCTGTCCACTTTAGTCTTTCCACTATAGTCTCCACTTTATTCTGCCCACTACAGTCTTTCCACTATAGTCTTTCCACTATTTTCTGTCCACTTAAGTCTTTCCACTTTAGTCTTTCCACTATAGTCTTTCCACTTCAGTCCGTCCACTTTAGTCTTTCCACTATAGTCTGTCCACTTTAGTTTTTTCACTATAGTCTTTCCACTTTAGTCTGTCCACTTAGTCTTTCCACTTCAGTCTTTCCACTATAGTCTGTCCACTTTAGTCTTTCCACTTTAGTCTTTACACTATAGTCTCCACTTTATTCTGTCCACTACAGTCTTTCCACTTTAGTCTTTCCACTATTCTCTGTCCACTTTAGTCTTTCCACTATAGTCTCCACTTTATTCTGTCCACTACAGTCTTTCCACTATAGTCTGTCCACTTTATTCTTTCCACTATTCTCTGTCCACTTTAGTCTTTCCACTGTAGTCTACACTTTATTCTGTCCACTGCAGTCTTTCCACTATAGTCTGTCCACTTTAGTCTTTCCACTTTAGTTTTTCCACTTTAGTCTGTCCACTTCAGTCTTTCCACTATAGTCTGTCCACTTTAGTCTTTCCACTTTAGTCTTTCCACTATAGTTTCCACTTTATTCTGTCCACTACAGTCTTTCCACTATAGTCTTTCCACTATAGTCTGTCCACTTTAGTCTTTCCACTATTCTCTGTTCACTTTAGTCTTTCCACTATAGTCTCCATTTTATTCTGTCCACTACAGTCTTTTCACTATGATCTTTCCACTATAGTCTGTCCACATTAGTCTTTCCACTTTAGTCTTTCCACTATTCTCTGTCCACTTTAGTATTTCCACTTTAGTCTTTCCACTATAGTCTCCACTTTATTCTGTCCACACAGTCTCTCCACTACAGTCTTTCCACAATAGTCTGTCCACTTTAGTCTTTCCACTATTCTCTGTCCACTTTAGTCTTTCCACTTTAGTCTTTCCATTTTGTCTGTCCACTTTAGTCTTTCCAGTATAGTCTGTCCACTTAGTCTTTCAACTATTCTCTGTCCACTTTAGTCTTTCCACTATAGTCTCCACTTTATTCTGTCCACTACAGTCTTTCCACTATAGTTTTTCCACTATAGTCTGTCCACTTTAGTCTTTCCACTTTATTCTGTCCACTACAGTCTTTCCACTTTAGTCTTTCCACTATTCTCTGTCCACTTTAGTCTTTCCACTATAGTCTGCACTTTATTCTGTCCACTACAGTCTCTCCACTATAGTCTTTCCACTATAGTCTGTCCACTTTAGTCTTTCCACTATTCTCTGTCCACTTTATTCTTTCCACTATACTCTCCACTTTATTCTGTCCACTACAGTGTTTCCACTATAGTCTGTCCACTTTAGTCTTTCCACTTTAGTCTTTCCATTTTAGTCTGTCCACTTTAGTCTTTCCACTATAGTCTGTCCACTTTAGTCTTTCCACTATTCTCTGTCCACTTTAGTCTTTCCACTATAGTCTCCACTTTATTCTGTCCACTACAGTCTCTCCACTATAGTCTTTCCACTATAGTCTGTCCACTTTAGTCTTTCCACTATTCTCTGTCCACTTTATTCTTTCCACTATACTCTCCACTTTATTCTGTCCACTACAGTATTTCCACTATAGTCTGTCCACTTTAGTCTGTCCACTTTAGTCTTTCCACTATAGTCTGTCCACTTTAGTCTTTCCACTATTCTCTATCCACTTTAGTCTTTCCACTATATTCTCCACTTTATTCTGTCCACTACAGTCTTTCCACAATAGTCTTTCCACTTTATTCTGTCCACTACAGTCTTTCCACTATAGTCTGTCCACTTTAGTCTGTCCACTTTAGTCTTTCCACTATCGTCTGTCCACTTTAGTCTTTCCACTATTCTCTGTCCACTTTAGTCTTTCCACTATAGTCTACACTTTATTCTGTCCACTAAAGTCTTTCCACTATAGTCTTTCCTCTTTATTCTGTCCACTACAGTCTTTCCACTTTAGTCTTTCCACTATTCTCTGTCCACTATAGTCTCTCCACTATAGTCTTTCCACTATAGTCTGTCCACTTTAGTCTTTCCACTATTCTCTGTCCACTTTATTCTTTCCACTATACTCTCCACTTTATTCTGTCCACTACAGTCTTTCCACTATAGTCTGTCCGCTTTCGTCTTTCCACTTTAGTCTTTCCACTTTAGTCTTTCCACTTTAGTCTTTCCACTATCGTCTGTCCACTTTAGTCTTTCCACTATAGTCTGTCCACTTTAGAATTTCCACTATTCTCTGTCCACTATAGTCTTTCCACTATAGTCTCCACTTTATTCTGTCCACTACAGTCTCTCCACTATAGTCTTTCCACTATAGTCTGTCCACTTTAGTCTTTCCACTATTCTCTGTCCACTTTATTCTTTCCACTATACTCTCCACTTTATTCTGTCCACTACAGTGTTTCCACTATAGTCTGTCCACTTTAGTCTTTCCACTTTAGTCTTTCCATTTTAGTCTGTCCACTTTAGTCTTTCCACTATAGTCTGTCCACTTTAGTCTTTCCACTATTCTCTGTCCACTTTAGTCTTTCCACTATAGTCTCCACTTTATTCTGTCCACTACAGTCTCTCCACTATAGTCTTTCCACTATAGTCTGTCCACTTTAGTCTTTCCACTATTCTCTGTCCACTTTATTCTTTCCACTATACTCTCCACTTTATTCTGTCCACTACAGTATTTCCACTATAGTCTGTGCACTTTAGTCTGTCCACTTTAGTCTTTCCACTATAGTCTGTCCACTTTAGTCTTTCCACTATTCTCTATCCACTTTAGTCTTTCCACTATATTCTCCACTTTATTCTGTCCACTACAGTCTTTCCACAATAGTCTTTCCACTTTATTCTGTCCACTACAGTCTTTCCACTATAGTCTGTCCACTTTAGTCTTTCCACTTTAGTCTTTCCACTTTAGTCTTTCCACTTTAGTCTTTCCACTATAGTCTGTCCACTTTAGTCTTTCCACTATTCTCTGCCCACTTTAGTCTTTCCACTATAGTCTCCACTTTATTCTGCCCACTACAGTCTTTCCACTATAGTCTTTCCACTATAGTCTGTCCACTTTAGTCTTTCCACTATGGTCTCCACTTTATTCTGTCCACTACAGTCTTTCCACTATAGTCTTTCCACTATAGTCTGTCCACTTTAGTCTTTCCACTTTAGTTTTTCCACTTTAGTCTGTCCACTTTAGTCTTTCCACTATAGTCTGTCCACTTTAGTCTTTCCACTTTAGTCTTTAAACTTTATTCTTTCCACTTCAGTGTGTACACTTTAGTCTGTCCACTGAGTCTTTCAACTTCAGTCTTTCCACAATAGTCTGTCCACTTTAGTCTTTCCACTTTAGTCTTTCCACTATAGTCTCCACTTTATTCTGTCCACTACAGATTTTCCACTATAGTCTTTCCACTATAGTCTGTCCACTTTAGTCTTTCCACTATTCTCTGTCCACTTTAGTCTTTCCACTATAGTCTCCACTTTATTCTGTCCACTACAGTCTTTCCACTATAGTCTTTCCACTATAGTCTGTCAACTTTAGTCTTTCCACTATTCTCTGTCCACTTTAGGCTTTCCACTATAGTCTCCATTTTATTCTGTCCACTACAGTCTTTCCACTATTGTCTTTCCACTATAGTCTGTCCACTTTAGTCTTTCCACTTTAGTCTATCCACTATACTCTCCACTTTATTCTGTCCACTACAGTCTTTCCACTTTAGTCTTTCCACTATTCTCTGTCCACTTTAGTCTTTCCACTATAGTCTCCACTTTATTCCGTCCACTACAGTCTTTCCACTATAGTCTTTCCACTTCAGTCCGTCCACTTTAGTCTTTCCACTATAGTCTGTCCACTTTAGTTTTTTCACTATAGTCTTTCCACTTTAGTCTGTCCACTTAGTCTTTCCACTTCAGTCTTTCCACTATAGTCTGTCCACTTTAGTCTTTCCACTTTAGTCTTTACACTATAGTCTCCACTTTATTCTGTCCACTACAGTCTTTCCACTTTAGTCTTTCCACTATTCTCTGTCCACTTTAGTCTTTCCACTATAGTCTCCACTTTATTCTGTCCACTACAGTCTTTCCACTCTAGTCTTTCCACTATAGTCTGTCCACTTTATTCTTTCCACTATTCTCTGTCCACTTTATTCTTTCCACTATACTCTCCACTTTATTCTGTCCACTACAGTATTTCCACTATAGTCTGTGCACTTTAGTCTGTCCACTTTAGTCTTTCCACTATAGTCTGTCCACTTTAGTCTTTCCACTATTCTCTATCCACTTTAGTCTTTCCACTATATTCTCCACTTTATTCTGTCCACTACAGTCTTTCCACAATAGTCTTTCCACTTTATTCTGTCCACTACAGTCTTTCCACTATAGTCTGTCCACTTTAGTCTTTCCACTTTAGTCTTTCCACTTTAGTCTTTCCACTTTAGTCTTTCCACTATAGTCTGTCCACTTTAGTCTTTCCACTATTCTCTGCCCACTTTAGTCTTTCCACTATAGTCTCCACTTTATTCTGCCCACTACAGTCTTTCCACTATAGTATTTCCACTATAGTCTGTCCACTTTAGTCTTTCCACTATGATCTCCACTTTATTCTGTCCACTACAGTCTTTCCACTATAGTCTTTCCACTATAGTCTGTCCACTTTAGTCTTTCCACTTTAGTTTTTCCACTTTAGTCTGTCCACTTTAGTCTTTCCACTATAGTCTGTCCACTTTAGTCTTTCCACTTTAGTCTTTAAACTTTATTCTTTCCACTTCAGTGTGTACACTTTAGTCTGTCCACTGAGTCTTTCAACTTCAGTCTTTCCACAATAGTCTGTCCACTTTAGTCTTTCCACTTTAGTCTTTCCACTATAGTCTCCACTTTATTCTGTCCACTACAGATTTTCCACTATAGTCTTTCCACTATAGTCTGTCCACTTTAGTCTTTCCACTATTCTCTGTCCACTTTAGTCTTTCCACTATAGTCTCCACTTTATTCTGTCCACTACAGTCTTTCCACTATAGTCTTTCCACTATAGTCTGTCAACTTTAGTCTTTCCACTATTCTCTGTCCACTTTAGGCTTTCCACTATAGTCTCCATTTTATTCTGTCCACTACAGTCTTTCCACTATTGTCTTTCCACTATAGTCTGTCCACTTTAGTCTTTCCACTTTAGTCTATCCACTATACTCTCCACTTTATTCTGTCCACTACAGTCTTTCCACTTTAGTCTTTCCACTATTCTCTGTCCACTTTAGTCTTTCCACTATAGTCTCCACTTTATTCCGTCCACTACAGTCTTTCCACTATAGTCTTTCCACTTCAGTCCGTCCACTTTAGTCTTTCCACTATAGTCTGTCCACTTTAGTTTTTTTCACTATAGTCTTTCCACTTTAGTCTGTACACTTAGTCTTTCCACTTCAGTCTTTCCACTATAGTCTGTCCACTTTAGTCTTTCCACTTTAGTCTTTACACTATAGTCTCCACTTTATTCTGTCCACTACAGTCTTTCCACTTTAGTCTTTCCACTATTCTCTGTCCACTTTAGTCTTTCCACTATAGTCTCCACTTTATTCTGTCCACTACAGTCTTTCCACTCTAGTCTTTCCACTATAGTCTGTCCACTTTATTCTTTCCACTATTCTCTGTCCACTTTAGTCTTTCCACTGTAGTCTACACTTTATTCTGTCCACTGCAGTCTTTCCACTATAGTCTTTCCACTATAGTCTGTCCACTTTAGTCTTTCCACTTTAGTTTTTCCACTTTAGTCTGTCCACTTCAGTCTTTCCACTATAGTCTGTCCACTTTAGTCTTTCCACTTTAGTCTTTCCACTATAGTTTCCACTTTATTCTGTCCACTACAGTCTTTCCACTATAGTCTTTCCACTATAGTCTGTCCACTTTAGTCTTTCCACTATTCTCTGTTCACTTTAGTCTTTCCACTATAGTCTCCATTTTATTCTGTCCACTACAGTCTTTCCACTATAATCTTTCCACTATAGTCTGTCCACTTTAGTCTTTCCACTTTAGTCTTTCCACTATTCTCTGTCCACTTTAGTATTTCCACTTTAGTCTTTCCACTATAGTCTCCACTTTATTCTGTCCACACAGTCTCTCCACTACAGTCTTTCCACAATAGTCTGTCCACTTTAGTCTTTCCACTATTCTCTGTCCACTTTAGTCTTTCCACTTTAGTCTTTCCATTTTGTCTGTCCACTTTAGTCTTTCCAGTATAGTCTGTCCACTTAGTCTTTCAACTATTCTCTGTCCACTTTAGTCTTTCCACTATAGTCTCCACTTTATTCTGTCCACTACAGTCTTTCCACTATAGTTTTTCCACTATACTCTCCACTTTATTCTGTCCACTACAGTGTTTCCACTATAGTCTGTCCACTTTAGTCTTTCCACTTTAGTCTTTCCATTTTAGTCTGTCCACTTTAGTCTTTCCACTATAGTCTGTCCACTTTAGTCTTTCCACTATTCTCTGTCCACTTTAGTCTTTCCACTATAGTCTCCACTTTATTCTGTCCACTACAGTCTCTCCACTATAGTCTTTCCACTATAGTCTGTCCACTTTAGTCTTTCCACTATTCTCTGTCCACTTTATTCTTTCCACTATACTCTCCACTTTATTCTGTCCACTACAGTATTTCCACTATAGTCTGTCCACTTTAGTCTGTCCACTTTAGTCTTTCCACTATAGTCTGTCCACTTTAGTCTTTCCACTATTCTCTATCCACTTTAGTCTTTCCACTATATTCTCCACTTTATTCTGTCCACTACAGTCTTTCCACAATAGTCTTTCCACTTTATTCTGTCCACTACAGTCTTTCCACTATAGTCTGTCCACTTTAGTCTGTCCACTTTAGTCTTTCCACTATCGTCTGTCCACTTTAGTCTTTCCACTATTCTCTGTCCACTTTAGTCTTTCCACTATAGTCTACACTTTATTCTGTCCACTAAAGTCTTTCCACTATAGTCTTTCCTCTTTATTCTGTCCACTACAGTCTTTCCACTTTAGTCTTTCCACTATTCTCTGTCCACTATCGTCTCTCCACTATAGTCTTTCCACTATAGTCTGTCCACTTTAGTCTTTCCACTATTCTCTGTCCACTTTATTCTTTCCACTATACTCTCCACTTTATTCTGTCCACTACAGTCTTTCCACTATAGTCTGTCCGCTTTCGTCTTTCCACTTTAGTCTTTCCACTTTAGTCTTTCCACTTTAGTCTTTCCACTATCGTCTGTCCACTTTAGTCTTTCCACTATAGTCTGTCCACTTTAGTCTTTCCACTATTCTCTGTCCACTATAGTCTTTCCACTATAGTCTCCACTTTATTCTGTCCACTACAGTCTCTCCACTATAGTCTTTCCACTATAGTCTGTCCACTTTAGTCTTTCCACTATTCTCTGTCCACTTTATTCTTTCCACTATACTCTCCACTTTATTCTGTCCACTACAGTGTTTCCACTATAGTCTGTCCACTTTAGTCTTTCCACTTTAGTCTTTCCATTTTAGTCTGTCCACTTTAGTCTTTCCACTATAGTCTGTCCACTTTAGTCTTTTCACTATTCTCTGTCCACTTTAGTCTTTCCACTATAGTCTCCACTTTATTCTGTCCACTACAGTCTCTCCACTATAGTCTTTCCACTATAGTCTGTCCACTTTAGTCTTTCCACTATTCTCTGTCCACTTTATTCTTTCCACTATACTCTCCACTTTATTCTGTCCACTACAGTATTTCCACTATAGTCTGTGCACTTTAGTCTGTCCACTTTAGTCTTTCCACTATAGTCTGTCCACTTTAGTCTTTCCACTATTCTCTATCCACTTTAGTCTTTCCACTATATTCTCCACTTTATTCTGTCCACTACAGTCTTTCCACAATAGTCTTTCCACTTTATTCTGTCCACTACAGTCTTTCCACTATAGTCTGTCCACTTTAGTCTTTCCACTTTAGTCTTTCCACTTTAGTCTTTCCACTTTAGTCTTTCCACTATAGTCTGTCCACTTTAGTCTTTCCACTATTCTCTGCCCACTTTAGTCTTTCCACTATAGTCTCCACTTTATTCTGCCCACTACAGTCTTTCCACTATAGTCTTTCCACTATAGTCTGTCCACTTTAGTCTTTCCACTATGGTCTCCACTTTATTCTGTCCACTACAGTCTCCACTATAGTCTTTCCACTATAGTCTGTCCACTTTAGTCTTTCCACTATTCTCTGTCCACTTTATTCTTTCCACTATACTCTCCACTTTATTCTGTCCACTACAGTGTTTCCACTATAGTCTGTCCACTTTAGTCTTTCCACTTTAGTCTTTCCACTATTCTCTGTCCACTTTAGTCTTTCCACTATTCTCTGTCCACTTTAGTCTTTCCACTATAGTCTGTCCACTTTAGTCTTTCCACTTTAGTCTTTCCACTATAGTCTCCACTTTATTCTGTCCACTACAGTTTTTCCACTATAGTCTTTCCACTATAGTCTGTCCACTTCAGTCTTTCCACTATAGTCTGTCCACTTTAGTCTTTCCACTTTAGTCTTTCCACTATAGTCTCCACTTTAGTCTGTCCACTACAGTCTTTCCACTATAGTCTGTCCACTTTAGTCTTTCCACTATTCTCTGTCCACTTTAGTCTTTCCACTATTCTCTGTCCACTTGAGTCTTTCCACTATAGTCTCCACTTTCTTCTGTCCACTACAGTCCTTCCACTATTGTCTTTCCACTATAGTCTTTCCACTATAGTCTGTCAACTTTAGTCTTTCCACTATTCTCTGTCCACTTTAGGCTTTCCACTATAGTCTCCATTTTATTCTGTCCACTACAGTCTTTCCACTATAGTCTTTCCACTATAGTCTGTCCACTTTAGTCTTTCCACTTTAGTCTATCCACTATACTCTCCACTTTATTCTGTCCACTAGAGTCTTTCCACTTTAGTCTTTCCACTATTCTCTGTCCACTTTAGTCTTTCCACTATAGTCTCCACTTTATTCCGTCCACTACAGTCTTTCCACTATAGTCTGTCCACTTTAGTCTTTCCACTATTCTCTGTCCACTTTAGTATTTCCCCTATAGTCTCCACTTTAGTCATTCCACTATTCTCTGTCCACTTTAGTCTTTCCACTATAGTCTCCACTTTATTCTGCCCACTACAGTCTTTCCACTATAGTCTTTCCACTATAGTCTGTCCACTTAAGTCTTTCCACTTTAGTCTTTCCACTATAGTCTTTCCACTTCAGTCCGTCCACTTTAGTCTTTCCACTATAGTCTGTCCACTTTAGTTTTTTCACTATAGTCTTTCCACTTTAGTCTGTCCACTTAGTCTTTCCACTTCAGTCTTTCCACTATAGTCTGTCCACTTTAGTCTTTCCACTTTAGTCTTTCCACTATTCTCTGTCCACTTTAGTATTTCCACTTTAGTCTTTCCACTATAGTCTCCACTTTATTCTGTCCACACAGTCTCTCCACTACAGTCTTTCCACAATAGTCTGTCCACTTTAGTCTTTCCACTATTCTCTGTCCACTTTAGTCTTTCCACTTTAGTCTTTCCATTTTGTCTGTCCACTTCTTTCCAGTATAGTCTGTCCACTTAGTCTTTCAACTATTCTCTGTCCACTTTAGTCTTTCCACTATAGTCTCCACTTTATTCTGTCCACTACAGTCTTTCCACTATAGTTTTTCCACTATAGTCTGTCCACTTTAGTCTTTCCACTTTATTCTGTCCACTACAGTCTTTCCACTTTAGTCTTTCCACTATTCTCTGTCCACTTTAGTCTTTCCACTTTAGTCTTTCCACTATAG
This sequence comes from Branchinecta sandiegonensis, assembly GCA_030848855.1. Classification (NCBI taxonomy): domain Eukaryota; kingdom Metazoa; phylum Arthropoda; class Branchiopoda; order Anostraca; family Branchinectidae; genus Branchinecta; species Branchinecta sandiegonensis. The sequence continues at coordinate 63,410 of JAUPMV010000162.1, read as the reverse complement.
TCTGCACTTTATTCTGTCCACTACAGTCTCTCCACTATAGTCTTTCCACTATAGTCTGTCCACTTTAGTCTTTCCACTATTCTCTGTCCACTTTATTATTTCCACTGTACTCTCCACTTTATTCTGTCCACTACAGTATTTCCACTATAGTCTGTCCACTTTAGTCTGTCCACTTTAGTCTTTCCACTATCGTCTGTCCACTCTAGTCTTTCCACTATTCTCTGTCCACTTTAGTCTTTCCACTATAGTCTACACTTTATTCTGTCCACTAAAGTCTTTCCACTTTAGTCTTTCCTCTTTATTCTGTCCACTACAGTCTTTCCACTTTAGTCTTTCCACTATTCTCTGTCCACTATAGTCTCTCCACTATAGTCTTTCCACTATAGTCTGTCCACTTTAGTCTTTCCACTATTCTCTGTCCACTTTATTCTTTCCACTATACTCTCCACTTTATTCTGTCCACTACAGTCTTTCCACTATAGTCTGTCCACTTTCGTCTTTCCACTTTAGTCTTTCCACTTTAGTCTTTCCACTTTAGTCTTTCCACTATCGTCTGTCCACTTTAGTCTTTCCACTATAGTCTGTCCACTTTAGTCTTTCCACTATTCTCTGTCCACTATAGTCTTTCCACTATAGTCTCCACTTTATTCTGTCCACTACAGTCTCTCCACTATAGTCTTTCCACTATAGTCTGTCCACTTTAGTCTTTCCACTATTCTCTGTCCACTTTATTCTTTCCACTATACTCTCCACTTTATTCTGTCCACTACAGTGTTTCCACTATAGTCTGTCCACTTTAGTCTTTCCACTTTAGTCTTTCCATTTTAGTCTGTCCACTTTAGTCTTTCCACTATAGTCTGTCCACTTTAGTCTTTCCACTATTCTCTGTCCACTTTAGTCTTTCCACTATAGTCTCCACTTTATTCTGTCCACTACAGTCTCTCCACTATAGTCTTTCCACTATAGTCTGTCCACTTTAGTCTTTCCATTATTCTCTGTCCACTTTATTCTTTCCACTATACTCTCCACTTTATTCTGTCCACTACAGTATTTCTACTATAGTCTGTCCACTTTAGTCTGTCCACTTTAGTCTTTCCACTATAGTCTGTCCACTTTAGTCTTTCCACTATTCTCTATCCACTTTAGTCTTTCCACTATATTCTCCACTTTATTCTGTCCACTACAGTCTTTCCACAATAGTCTTTCCACTTTATTCTGTCCACTACAGTCTTTCCACTATAGTCTGTCCACTTTAGTCTTTCCACTTTAGTCTTTCCACTTTAGTCTTTCCACTTTAGTCTTTCCACTATAGTCTGTCCACTTTAGTCTTTCCACTATTCTCTGCCCACTTTAGTCTTTCCACTATAGTCTCCACTTTATTCTGCCCACTACAGTCTTTCCACTATAGTCTTTCCACTATAGTCTGTCCACTTTAGTCTTTCCACTATGGTCTCCACTTTATTCTGTCCACTACAGTCTTTCCACTATAGTCTTTCCACTATAGTCTGTCCACTTTAGTCTTTCCACTTTAGTTTTTCCACTTTAGTCTGTCCACTTTAGTCTTTCCACTATAGTCTGTCCACTTTAGTCTTTCCACTTTAGTCTTTAAACTTTATTCTTTCCACTTCAGTGTGTACACTTTAGTCTGTCCACTGAGTCTTTCAACTATAGTCTTTCCACTATAGTCTGTCCACTTTAGTCTTTCCACTTTAGTCTTTTCACTATAGTCTCCACTTTATTCTGTCCACTACAGATTTTCCACTATAGTCTTTCCACTATAGTCTGTCCACTTTAGTCTTTCCACTATTCTCTGTCCACTTTAGTCTTTCCACTATAGTCTCCACTTTATTCTGTCCACTACAGTCTTTCCACTATAGTCTTTCCACTATAGTCTGTCAACTTTAGTCTTTCCACTATTCTCTGTCCACTTTAGGCTTTCCACTATAGTCTCCATTTTATTCTGTCCACTACAGTCTTTCCACTATTGTCTTTCCACTATAGTCTATCCACTATACTCTCCACTTTATTCTGTCCACTACAGTCTTTCCACTTTAGTCTTTCCACTATTCTCTGTCCACTTTAGTCTTTCCACTATAGTCTCCACTTTATTCCGTCCACTACAGTCTTTCCACTATAGTCTTTCCACTATAGTCTGTCCACTTTAGTCTTTCCACTATTCTCTGTCCACTTTAGTCTTTCCCCTATAGTCTCCACTTTATTCTGTCAACTACATTCTTTCCACTTTAGTTTTTCCACTATAGTCTTTCCACTTTAGTCTGTCCACTTAGTCTTTCCACTTCAGTCTTTCCACTATAGTCTGTCCACTTTAGTCTTTCCACTTTAGTCTTTACACTATAGTCTCCACTTTATTCTGTCCACTACAGTCTTTCCAGTTTAGTCTTTCCACTATTCTCTGTCCACTTTAGTCTTTCCACTATAGTCTCCACTTTATTCTGTCCACTACAGTCTTTCCACTGTAGTCTCCACTTTATTCTTTCCACTATTCTCTGTCCACTTTAGTCTTTCCACTATAGTCTACACTTTATTCTGTCCACTACAGTCTTTCCACTACAGTCTTTCCACTATTCTCTGTCCACTTTAGACTTTCCACTATAGTCTCCACTTTATTCTGTCCACTACAGTCTTTCCACTATAGTCTCCACTTTATTCTTTCCACTATTCTCTGTCCACTTTAGTCTTTCCACTATAGTCTACACTTTATTCTGTCCACTACAGTCTTTCCACTACAGTCTTTCCACTATAGTCTGTCCACTTTAGTCTTTCCACTTTAGTTTTTCCACTTTAGTCTGTCCACTTCAGTCTTTCCACTATAGTCTGTCCACTTTAGTCTTTCCACTTTAGTCTTTCCACTATAGTCTCCACTTAATTCTGTCCACTACAGTCTTTCCACTATAGTCTTTCCACTATAGTCTGTCCACTTTAGTCTTTCCACTATTCTCTGTCCACTTTATTCTGTCCACTACAGTCTTTCCACTTTAGTCTTTCCACTATTCTCTGTCCACTTTAGTCTTTCCACTATAGTCTCCACTTTATTCCGTCCACTACAGTCTTTCCACTATAGTCTTTCCACTATAGTCTGTCCACTTTAGTCTTTCCACTATTCTCTGTCCACTTTAGTCTTTCCCCTATAGTCTCCACTTTATTCTGTCCACTACATTCTTTCTACTTTACATTTTCCACTATAGTCTTTCCACTTTATTCTGTCCACTACAGTCTTTCCACTATTGTCTTTCCACTATAGTCTGTCCACTTTAGTCTTTCCACTTTAGTCTATCCACTATACTCTCCACTTTATTCTGTCCACTACAGTCTTTCCACTTTAGTCTTTCCACTATTCTCTGTCCACTTTAGTCTTTCCACTATAGTCTCCACTTTATTCCGTCCACTACAGTCTTTCCACTATAGTCTTTCCACTTCAGTCCGTCCACTTTAGTCTTTCCACTATAGTCTGTCCACTTTAGTTTTTTCACTATAGTCTTTCCACTTTAGTCTGTCCACTTAGTCTTTCCAATTCAGTCTTTCCACTATAGTCTGTCCACTTTAGTCTTTCCACTTTAGTCTTTACACTATAGTCTCCACTTTATTCTGTCCACTACAGTCTTTCCACTTTAGTCTTTCCACTATTCTCTGTCCACTTTAGTCTTTCCACTATAGTCTCCACTTTATTCTGTCCACTACAGTCTTTCCACTCTAGTCTTTCCACTATAGTCTGTCCACTTTATTCTTTCCACTATTCTCTGTCCACTTTAGTCTTTCCACTGTAGTCTACACTTTATTCTGTCCACTGCAGTCTTTCCACTATAGTCTTTCCACTATAGTCTGTCCACTTTAGTCTTTCCACTTTAGTTTTTCCACTTTAGTCTGTCCACTTCAGTCTTTCCACTATAGTCTGTCCACTTTAGTCTTTCCACTTTAGTCTTTCCACTATAGTTTCCACTTTATTCTGTCCACTACAGTCTTTCCACTATAGTCTTTCCACTATAGTCTGTCCACTTTAGTCTTTCCACTATTCTCTGTTCACTTTAGTCTTTCCACTATAGTCTCCATTTTATTCTGTCCACTACAGTCTTTCCACTATAATCTTTCCACTATAGTCTGTCCACTTTAGTCTTTCCACTTTAGTCTTTCCACTATTCTCTGTCCACTTTAGTATTTCCACTTTAGTCTTTCCACTATAGTCTCCACTTTATTCTGTCCACACAGTCTCTCCACTACAGTCTTTCCACAATAGTCTGTCCACTTTAGTCTTTCCACTATTCTCTGTCCACTTTAGTCTTTCCACTTTAGTCTTTCCATTTTGTCTGTCCACTTTAGTCTTTCCAGTATAGTCTGTCCACTTAGTCTTTCAACTATTCTCTGTCCACTTTAGTCTTTCCACTATAGTCTCCACTTTATTCTGTCCACTACAGTCTTTCCACTATAGTTTTTCCACTATACTCTCCACTTTATTCTGTCCACTACAGTGTTTCCACTATAGTCTGTCCACTTTAGTCTTTCCACTTTAGTCTTTCCATTTTAGTCTGTCCACTTTAGTCTTTCCACTATAGTCTGTCCACTTTAGTCTTTCCACTATTCTCTGTCCACTTTAGTCTTTCCACTATAGTCTCCACTTTATTCTGTCCACTACAGTCTCTCCACTATAGTCTTTCCACTATAGTCTGTCCACTTTAGTCTTTCCACTATTCTCTGTCCACCTTCGTACAGATAAAGGTTCAGCTGTACCTCCTTCCGCGCTAACCATGGCTGACTGGACCAACCACTACCGTGGTCTATTCAGCGGTTGCAAAAACCAGATTCAGCAGCACTTTGAAAATTTACTTCTTAAATACCTACCAAGGAAAATATTTCAACCTTCTGTTCTTCCCGTTACTTGTTCTTCCATCGAAATTGCTTTCCGAAAATTAAGAAGAACTGGTTCTACAGATTCTGATGGCCTTAGTGCCGATTTTTTCAAAATTGAGTGTCCAGCTTTAACACAACACCTTCAGCTGCTATTTCAAATTTGTTTATGCCAGGGTTTGGTTCCGAATAGTTTCCTCCTGGGTACTATAACATCGGTGATTAAGCGAGGGAAAGACGCGGACCTTTGCAAAAGCTATCGGCCAATTACAGTTTCTTGTACCATAAGCAAAATCCTGGAATACGTCCTTCTTCCAGAACTAGTTGAAAAATGTAGCTTTGGTTCAATGCAGTTTGGATTCCGTTCGAGCGCCAGTTGTGCGCATGCTCATCACATATTGACAAAAATGATGAAACAGGCTACCCGCGACAGGTCTTCTATACATATATGTTCTATAGATATAGCTGGTGCTTTTGACAATATAACGCATTCTCAGGCCCTATTTTCTCTCATTACTTCTGGCGTGAATCTGTCTGTCGTCTATCTGTTAAAATTTTGGTATGGTCATTCTTCAGTAAGGTTCAAATGGCAAGGTAGCTTGTCAGAGATTATTTCTGTCCGAACTGGTGTTCGCCAAGGGGGAGTCTTATCTCCCTACATCTTCAAATCGGCCATATCTTCTTGTCTCGATTCTTTGCTTCCTGCTTACTTCTATAAAGACTATGCCTTCAGCTACATAGCCTATGCGGACGACTTGCTCTTAGTAAGCCGTAGCCGATCCACACTCACAAAAAATGTAAGTAAGCTGTCGTCAGAACTTCTGAAAATTGGCCTTGAAGTTAACCTTTCAAAATGTGAGTACCTGCATTTCAACCCTTCGTCAAATTGTTCGAGTGCATCTAAAGCTTCTATATCTCTTGGATCGTTCATCGTCAAATCAACAGACTCTCTACGGTGGCTCGGCATAACATTCAAATCTTCATTGTCAAAATTTTGCTCATCGGTTGTTCAAGAAGTTTATAAGTCGATCCGTAGCGCCTATGGGCGCATCGTCCCCAACCGGGGGCGCTATAATCGTAAAGCTTTGGGAAATTTGTACAGCACCTTCTGCGCTCCTTCTATACTATTTCGTTCTGGCGTCACTCATGTTCTGCGAAAGAAGGAGATTAAAAAGATGAGATCATGTTATTTTAAATATGCAAAGCACCTCCTCCACTTGTCGAAATTATGTCATAACCATACATTGACGGAGAAATTCAAAATTCAAGACGCAAGTGTTACCCTTTTGGATGTTTCGTCATCACTTTCAAAACTCATGGACAACAAGGCCCAACCAGCACACGATGTCGTCCACTGCTTCCTGACCGAAGATTAAAAATTAAGTGTCTTTTTCTGTGTGTATATATGTGTTTTGTTTATTTTCTTTACTTTTGTCATTTACTCCGCCTTTTCAAAATGGCGGGTCATAAATAAATTACTTACTTACTTACTTACTTACTTACTTACTTTATTCTTTCCACTATACTCTCCACTTTATTCTGTCCACTACAGTATTTCCACTATAGTCTGTCCACTTTAGTCTGTCCACTTTAGTCTTTCCACTATAGTCTCCACTTTATTCCGTCCACTACAGTCTTTCCACTATAGTCTGTCCACTTTAGTCTTTCCACTATTCTCTGTCCACTTTAGTATTTCCCCTATAGTCTCCACTTTAGTCATTCCACTATTCTCTGTCCACTTTAGTCTTTCCACTATAGTCTCCACTTTATTCTGCCCACTACAGTCTTTCCACTATAGTCTTTCCACTATTGTCTGTCCACTTAAGTCTTTCCACTTTAGTCTTTCCACTATAGTCTTTCCACTTCAGTCCGTCCACTTTAGTCTTTCCACTATAGTCTGTCCACTTTAGTTTTTTCACTATAGTCTTTCCACTTTAGTCTGTCCACTTAGTCTTTCCACTTCAGTCTTTCCACTATAGTCTGTCCACTTTAGTCTTTCCACTTTAGTCTTTCCACTATTCTCTGTCCACTTTAGTATTTCCACTTTAGTCTTTCCACTATAGTCTCCACTTTATTCTGTCCACACAGTCTCTCCACTACAGTCTTTCCACAATAGTCTGTCCACTTTAGTCTTTCCACTATTCTCTGTCCACTTTAGTCTTTCCACTTTAGTCTTTCCATTTTGTCTGTCCACTTCTTTCCAGTATAGTCTGTCCACTTAGTCTTTCAACTATTCTCTGTCCACTTTAGTCTTTCCACTATAGTCTCCACTTTATTCTGTCCACTACAGTCTTTCCACTATAGTTTTTCCACTATAGTCTGTCCACTTTAGTTTTTCCACTTTATTCTGTCCACTACAGTCTTTCCACTTTAGTCTTTCCACTATTCTCTGTCCACTTTAGTCTTTCCACTTTAGTCTTTCCACTATAGTCTGCACTTTATTCTGTCCACTACAGTCTCTCCACTATAGTCTTTCCACTATAGTCTGTCCACTTTAGTCTTTCCACTATTCTCTGTCCACTTTATTCTTTCCACTATACTCTCCACTTTATTCTGTCCACTACAGTGTTTCCACTATAGTCTGTCCACTTTAGTCTTTCCACTTTAGTCTTTCCACTATTCTCTGTCCACTTTAGTCTTTCCACTATTCTCTGTCCACTTTAGTCTTTCCACTATAGTCTGTCCACTTTAGTCTTTCCACTTTAGTCTTTCCACTATAGTCTCCACTTTATTCTGTCCACTACAGTTTTTCCACTATAGTCTTTCCACTATAGTCTGTCCACTTCAGTCTTTCCACTATAGTCTGTCCACTTTAGTCTTTCCACTTTAGTCTTTCCACTATAGTCTCCACTTTAGTCTGTCCACTACAGTCTTTCCACTATAGTCTGTCCACTTTAGTCTTTCCACTATTCTCTGTCCACTTTAGTCTTTCCACTATTCTCTGTCCACTTGAGTCTTTCCACTATAGTCTCCACTTTCTTCTGTCCACTACAGTCCTTCCACTATAGTCTTTCCACTATAGTCTTTCCACTATAGTCTGTCAACTTTAGTCTTTCCACTATTCTCTGTCCACTTTAGGCTTTCCACTATAGTCTCCATTTTATTCTGTCCACTACAGTCTTTCCACTATAGTCTTTCCACTATAGTCTGTCCACTAGAGTCTTTCCACTTTAGTCTTTCCACTATTCTCTGTCCACTTTAGTCTTTCCACTATAGTCTCCACTTTATTCCGTCCACTACAGTCTTTCCACTATAGTCTGTCCACTTTAGTCTTTCCACTATTCTCTGTCCACTTTAGTATTTCCCCTATAGTCTCCACTTTAGTCATTCCACTATTCTCTGTCCACTTTAGTCTTTCCACTATAGTCTCCACTTTATTCTGCCCACTACAGTCTTTCCACTATAGTCTTTCCACTATTGTCTGTCCACTTAAGTCTTTCCACTTTAGTCTTTCCACTATAGTCTTTCCACTTCAGTCCGTCCACTTTAGTCTTTCCACTATAGTCTGTCCACTTTAGTTTTTTCACTATAGTCTTTCCACTTTAGTCTGTCCACTTAGTCTTTCCACTTCAGTCTTTCCACTATAGTCTGTCCACTTTAGTCTTTCCACTTTAGTCTTTCCACTATTCTCTGTCCACTTTAGTATTTCCACTTTAGTCTTTCCACTATAGTCTCCACTTTATTCTGTCCACACAGTCTCTCCACTACAGTCTTTCCACAATAGTCTGTCCACTTTAGTCTTTCCACTATTCTCTGTCCACTTTAGTCTTTCCACTTTAGTCTTTCCATTTTGTCTGTCCACTTCTTTCCAGTATAGTCTGTCCACTTAGTCTTTCAACTATTCTCTGTCCACTTTAGTCTTTCCACTATAGTCTCCACTTTATTCTGTCCACTACAGTCTTTCCACTATAGTTTTTCCACTATAGTCTGTCCACTTTAGTTTTTCCACTTTATTCTGTCCACTACAGTCTTTCCACTTTAGTCTTTCCACTATTCTCTGTCCACTTTAGTCTTTCCACTTTAGTCTTTCCACTATAGTCTGCACTTTATTCTGTCCACTACAGTCTCTCCACTATAGTCTTTCCACTATAGTCTGTCCACTTTAGTCTTTCCACTATTCTCTGTCCACTTTATTCTTTCCACTGTACTCTCCACTTTATTCTGTCCACTACAGTATTTCCACTATAGTCTGTCCACTTTAGTCTGTCCACTTTAGTCTTTCCACTATCGTCTGTCCACTCTAGTCTTTCCACTATTCTCTGTCCACTTTAGTCTTTCCACTATAGTCTACACTTTATTCTGTCCACTAAAGTCTTTCCACTATAGTCTTTCCTCTTTATTCTGTCCACTACAGTCTTTCCACTTTAGTCTTTCCACTATTCTCTGTCCACTATAGTCTCTCCACTATAGTCTTTCCACTATAGTCTGTCCACTTTAGTCTTTCCACTATTCTCTGTCCACTTTATTCTTTCCACTATACTCTCCACTTTATTCTGTCCACTACAGTCTTTCCACTATAGTCTGTCCACTTTCGTCTTTCCACTTTAGTCTTTCCACTTTAGTCTTTCCACTTTAGTCTTTCCACTATCGTCTGTCCACTTTAGTCTTTCCACTATAGTCTGTCCACTTTAGTCTTTCCACAATTCTCTGTCCACTATAGTCTTTCCACTATAGTCTCCACTTTATTCTGTCCACTACAGTCTCTCCACTATAGTCTTTCCACTATAGTCTGTCCACTTTAGTCTTTCCACTATTCTCTGTCCACTTTATTCTTTCCACTATACTCTCCACTTTATTCTGTCCACTACAGTGTTTCCACTATAGTCTGTCCACTTTAGTCTTTCCACTTTAGTCTTTCCATTTTAGTCTGTCCACTTTAGTCTTTCCACTATAGTCTGTCCACTTTAGTCTTTCCACTATTCTCTGTCCACTTTAGTCTTTCCACTATAGTCTCCACTTTATTCTGTCCACTACAGTCTCTCCACTATAGTCTTTCCACTATAGTCTGTCCACTTTAGTCTTTCCATTATTCTCTGTCCACTTTATTCTTTCCACTATACTCTCCACTTTATTCTGTCCACTACAGTATTTCTACTATAGTCTGTCCACTTTAGTCTGTCCACTTTAGTCTTTCCACTATAGTCTGTCCACTTTAGTCTTTCCACTATTCTCTATCCACTTTAGTCTTTCCACTATATTCTCCACTTTATTCTGTCCACTACAGTCTTTCCACAATAGTCTTTCCACTATATTCTGTCCACTACAGTCTTTCCACTATAGTCTGTCCACTTTAGTCTTTCCACTTTAGTCTTTCCACTTTAGTCTTTCCACTTTAGTCTTTCCACTATAGTCTGTCCACTTTAGTCTTTCCACTATTCTCTGCCCACTTTAGTCTTTCCACTATAGTCTCCACTTTATTCTGCCCACTACAGTCTTTCCACTATAGTCTTTCCACTATAGTCTGTCCACTTTAGTCTTTCCACTATGGTCTCCACTTTATTCTGTCCACTACAGTCCTTCCACTATAGTCTTTCCACTATAGTCTGTCCACTTTAGTCTTTCCACTTTAGTTTTTCCACTTTAGTCTGTCCACTTTAGTCTTTCCACTATAGTCTGTCCACTTTAGTCTTTCCACTTTAGTCTTTAAACTTTATTCTTTCCACTTCAGTGTGTACACTTTAGTCTGTCCACTGAGTCTTTCAACTATAGTCTTTCCACTATAGTCTGTCCACTTTAGTCTTTCCACTTTAGTCTTTTCACTATAGTCTCCACTTTATTCTGTCCACTACAGATTTTCCACTATAGTCTTTCCACTATAGTCTGTCCACTTTAGTCTTTCCACTATTCTCTGTCCACTTTAGTCTTTCCACTATAGTCTCCACTTTATTCTGTCCACTACAGTCTTTCCACTATAGTCTTTCCACTATAGTCTGTCAACTTTAGTTTTTCCACTATTCTCTGTCCACTTTAGGCTTTCCACTATAGTCTCCATTTTATTCTGTCCACTACAGTCTTTCCACTATTGTCTTTCCACTATAGTCTGTCCACTTTAGTCTTTCCACTTTAGTCTATCCACTATACTCTCCACTTTATTCTGTCCACTACAGTCTTTCCACTTTAGTCTTTCCACTATTCTCTGTCCACTTTAGTCTTTCCACTATAGTCTCCACTTTATTCCGTCCACTACAGTCTTTCCACTATAGTCTTTCCACTATAGTCTGTCCACTTTAGTCTTTCCACTATTCTCTGTCCACTTTAGTCTTTCCCCTATAGTCTCCACTTTATTCTGTCAACTACATTCTTTCCACTTTAGTTTTTCCACTATAGTCTTTCCACTTTAGTCTGTCCACTTAGTCTTTCCACTTCAGTCTTTCCACTATAGTCTGTCCACTTTAGTCTTTCCACTTTAGTCTTTACACTATAGTCTCCACTTTATTCTGTCCACTACAGATTTCCAGTTTAGTCTTTCCACTATTCTCTGTCCACTTTAGTCTTTCCACTATAGTCTCCACTTTATTCTGTCCACTACAGTCTTTCCACTGTAGTCTCCACTTTATTCTTTCCACTATTCTCTGTCCACTTTAGTCTTTCCACTATAGTCTACACTTTATTCTGTCCACTACAGTCTTTCCACTACAGTCTTTCCACTATTCTCTGTCCACTTTAGACTTTCCACTATAGTCTCCACTTTATTCTGTCCACTACAGTCTTTCCACGATAGTCTCCACTTTATTCTTTCCACTATTCTCTGTCCACTTTAGTCTTTCCACTATAGTCTACACTTTATTCTGTCCACTACAGTCTTTCCACTACAGTCTTTCCACTATAGTCTGTCCACTTTAGTCTTTCCACTTTAGTTTTTCCACTTTAGTCTGTCCAATTCAGTCTTTCCACTATAGTCTGTCCACTTTAGTCTTTCCACTTTAGTCTTTCCACTATAGTCTCCACTTAATTCTGTCCACTACAGTCTTTCCACTATAGTTTTTCCACTATAGTCTGTCCACTTTAGTCTTTCCACTATTCTCTGTCCACTTTATTCTGTCCACTACAGTCTTTCCACTTTAGTCTTTCCACTATTCTCCGTCCACTTTAGTCTTTCCACTATAGTCTCCACTTTATTCCGTCCACTACAGTCTTTCCACTATAGTCTTTCCACTATAGTCTGTCCACTTTAGTCTTTCCACTATTCTCTGTCCACTTTAGTCTTTCCCCTATAGTCTCCACTTTATTCTGTCCACTACATTCTTTCTACTTTACTTTTTCCACTATAGTCTTTCCACTTTAGTCTGTCCACTTAGTCTTTCCACTTCAGTCTTTCCACTATAGTCTGTCCACTTTAGTCTTTCCACTTTAGTCTTTAAACTATAGTCTCCACTTTATTCTGTCCACTACAGTCTTTCCAGTTTAGTCTTTCCACTATTCTCTGTCCACTTTATTCTTTCCACTACACTCTCCACTTTATTCTGTCCACTACAGTCTTTCCACTATAGTCTGTCCACTTTAGTCTTTCCACTTTAGTCTTTCCACTTTAGTCTTTCCACTTTAGTCTTTCCACTATAGTCTGTCCACTTTAGTCTTTCCACTATAGTCTGTCCACTTTAGTCTTTCCACTATTCTCTGTCCACTTTAGTCTTTCCACTATAGTCTCCACTTTATTCTGTCCACTACAGTCTCTCCACTATAGTCTTTCCACTATAGTCTGTCCACTTTAGTCTTTCCACTATTCTCTGTCCACTTTATTCTTTCCACTATACTCTCCACTTTATTCTGTCCACTACAGTATTTCCACTATAGTCTGTCCACTTCAGTCTGTCCACTTTAGTCTTTCCACTATAGTCTGTCCACTTTAGTCTTTCCACTATTCTTTGTCCACTTTAGTCTTTCCACTATTCTCTGTCCACTTTAGTCTTTCCACTTTAGTCTGTCCGCTTTAGTCTTTCCACTACAGTCTTTCCACTATAGTCTGTCCACTTTAGTCTTTCCACTTTAGTCTTTCCACTATAGTCTCCACTTTATTCTGTCCACTACAGACTCTCCACTATAGTCTTTCCACTATAGTCTGTCCACTTCAGTCTTTCCACTATAGTCTGTCCACTTTAGTCTTTCCACTTTAGTCTTTCCACTATAGTCTCCACTTTAGTCTGTCCACTAGAGTCTTTCCACTATAGTCTGTCCACTTTAGTCTTTCCACTTTAGTCTTTCCATTTTAGTCTGTCCACTTTAGTCTTTCCACTATAGTCTGTCCACTTTAGTCTTTCCACTATTTTCTGTCCACTTTAGTCTTTCCACTATAGTCTCCACTTTATTCTGTCCACTACAGTCTTTCCACTATAGTCTTTCCACTATAGTCTGTCCACTTTAGTCTTTCCACTTTAGTCTTTCCACTATTCTCTGTCCACTTTAGTCTTTCCACTTTAGTCTTTCCACTATAGTCTCCACTTTATTCTGTCCACTACAGTCTCTCCACTATAGTCTTTCCACTATAGTCTGTCCACTTTAGTCTTTCCACTATTCTCTGTCCACTTTATTCTTTCCACTATACTCTCCACTTTATTCTGTCCACTACAGTGTTTCCACTATAGTCTGTCCACTTTAGTCTTTCCACTTTAGCCTTTCCATTTTAGTCTGTCCACTTTAGTCTTTCCACTTTAGTCTGTCCACTTTAGTCTTTCCACTATAGTCTCCACTTTATTCTGTCCACTACATTCTTTCCACTTTAGTGTTTCCACTATTCTCTGTCCACTTTAGTCTTTCGACTATAGTCTCCACTTTATTCTGTCCACTACAGTCTTTCCACTTTAGTCTTTCCACTATTCTCTGTCCACTTTAGTCTTTCCACTTTAGTCTTTCCACTATAGTCTCCACTTTATTCTGTCCACTACAGTCTCTCCACTATAGTCTTTCCACTATAGTCTGTCCACTTTAGTCTTTCCACTTTAGTTTTTCCACTTTAGTCTGTCCACTTTAGTCTTTCCACTATAGTCTGTCCACTTTAGTCTTTCCACTTTAGTTTTTCCACTTTAGTCTGTCCACTTTAGTCTTTCCACTATAGTCTGTCCACTTTAGTCTTTCCACTTTAGTCTTTCCACTTTATTCTTTCCACTTCAGTGTGTACACTTTAGTCTGCCCACTGAGTCTTTCAACTTCAGTCTTTCCACTATAGTCTGTCCACTTTAGTCTTTCCACTTTAGTCTTTCCATTTTGTCTGTCCACTTTAGTCTTTCCAGTATAGTCTGTCCACTTAGTCTTTCCACTATTCTCTGTCCACTTTAGTCTTTCCACTATAGTCACCACTTTATTCTGTCCACTACAGTCTTTCCACTATAGTTTTTCCACTATAGTCTGTCCACTTTAGTCTTTCCACTTTATTCTGTCCACTACAGTCTTTCCACTATTATCTGTCCACTTTAGTCTTTCCACTATAGTCTCCACTTTATTCTGTCCACTACAGTCTCTCCACTATAGTCTTTCCACTATAGTCTGTCCACTTTAGTCTTTCCACTATTCTCTGTCCACTTTATTCTTTCCACTTTAATCTCCACTTTATTCTGTCCACTACAGTATTTCCACTATAGTCTGTCCACTTTAGTCTGTCCACTTTAGTCTTTCCACTATAGTCTCCACTTTGTTCTGTCCACTACAGTCTCTCCACTTTACTCTTTCCACTATTCTCTGTCCACTTTGGTGTTTCCACTTTAGTCTTTCCACTTTAGTCTTTCCACTTTAGTCTTTCCACTATAGTCTGTCCACTTTAGTCTTTCCACTATTCTCTGTCCACTTTAGTCTTTCCACTATAGTCTCCACTTTATTCTGTCCACTACAGTCTTTCCACTATAGTCTTTCCACTTTATTCTGTCCACTACAGTCTTTCCACTATAGTCTGTCCACTTTAGTCTTTCCACTTTAGTCTTTCCACTTTAGTCTGTCCACTTTAGTCTTTCCACTACAGTCTGTCCACTTTAGTCTTTCCACTATTCTCTGTCCACTTTAGTCTTTCCACTATAGTCTCCACTTTATTCTGCCCACTACAGTCTTTCCACTATAGTCTTTCCACTATAGTCTGTCCACTTTAGTCTTTCCACTTTAGTCTTTCCACTTTAGTCTGTCCACTTTAGTCTTTCCACTATAGTCTCCACTTTATTCTGTCCACTACATTCTTTCCACTTTAGTCTTTCCACTATTCTCTGTCCACTTTAGTCTTTCCACTATAGTCTCCACTTTATTCTGTCCACTAGAGTCTTTCCACTATAGTCTTTCAACTATAGTCTGTCCACTTTAGTCTTTCCACTTTGGTTTTTCCACTTTAGTCTGTCCCCTTTAGTCTTTCCACTATAGTCTGTCCACTTTAGTCTTTCCACTTTAGTCTTTCCACTTTATTCTGTCCACTTCAGTGTGTACACTTTAGTCTGTCCACTGAGTCTTTCAACTTCAGTCTTTCCACTATAGTCTGTCCACTTTAGTCTTTCCACTTTAGTCTTTCCACTATAGTCTCCACTTTATTCTGTCCACTACAGTCTTTCCACTATAGTCTTTCCACTTTATTCTGTCCACTACAGTCTTTCCACTATAGTCTTTCCACTTTAGTCTTTCCACTTTAGTCTGTCCACTTTAGTCTTTCCACTATAGTCTCCACTTTATTCTGTCCACAACATTCTTTCCACTTTAGTCTTTCCACTATTCTCTGTCCACTTTAGTCTTTCCACTATAGTCTCCACTTTATTCTGTCCACTACAGTCTTTCCACTATAGTCTTTCAACTATAGTCTGTCCACTTTAGTCTTTCCACTTTAGTTTTTCCACTTTAGTCTGTCCCCTTTAGTCTTTCCACTATAGTCTGTCCACTTTAGTCTTTCCACTTTAGTCTTTCCACTTTATTCTGTCCACTTCAGTGTGTACACTTTAGTCTGTCCACTGAGTCTTTCAACTTCAGTCTTTCCACTATAGTCTGTCAACTTTAGTCTTTCCACTATAGTCTCCACTTTATTCTGTCCACTAAATTCTTTCCACTTTAGTCTTTCCACTATTCTCTGTCCACTTTAGCTTTCCACTATAGTCTCCACTTTATTCTGTCCACTACAGTTTTTCCACTATAGTCTTTCCACTATAGTCTGTCCACTTTAGTCTTTCCACTATTCTCTGTCCGCTTTAGTCTTTCCACTATAGTCTCCACTTTATTCTGTCCACTACAGTCTTTCCACTATAGTCTTTCCACTTCAGTCTTTCAACTATAGTCTGTCCACTTTAGTCTTTCCACTTTAGTCTTTACACTATAGTCTCCACTTTATTCTGTCCACTACAGTCTTTCCACTTTAGTCTTTGCACTATTCTCTGTCCACTTTAGTCTTTCCATTATAGTCTCCACTTTATTCTGTCCACTACAGTCTCTCCACTATAGTCTTTCAACTATAGTCTGTCCACTTTAGTCTTTCCACTATTCTCTGTCCACTTTATTCTTTCCACTATACTCTCCACTTTATTCTGTCCACTACAGTCTTTCCACTATAATCTGTCGACTTTAGTCTTTCCACTTTAGTCTTTCCACTTTAGTCTTTCCACTATAGTCTGTCCACTTTAGTCTTTCCACTATAGTCTGTCCACTTTAGTCTTTCCACTATTCTCTGTCCACTTTAGTTTTTCCACTATAGTCTCCACTTTATTCTGTCCACTACAGTCTCTCCACTATAGTCATTCCACTATAGTCTGTCCACTTTAGTCTTTCCACTATTCTCTGTCCACTTTATTCTTTCCACTATACTCTCCACTTTATTCTGTCCACTACAGTGTTTCCACTATAGTCTGTCCACTTTAGTCTTTCCACTTTAGTCTTTCCATTTTAGTCTTTCCACTTTAGTCTTTCCACTATAGTCTGTCCACTTTAGTCTTTCAACTATTCTCTGTCCACTTTAGTCTTTCCACTATAGTCTCCACTTTATTCTGTCCACTACAGTCTCTCCACTATAGTCTTTCCACTATAGTCTGTCCACTTTAGTCTTTCCACTATTCTCTGTCCACTTTATTCTTTCCACTATCCTCTCCACTTTATTCTGCCCACTACAGTCTTTCCACTATAGTCTTTCCACTATAGTCTGTCCACTTTAGTCTTTCCACTATAGTCTCCACTTTATTCTGTCCACTACAGTCTTTCCACTATAGTCTTTCCACTATAGTCTGTCCACTTTGGTCTTTCCACTTTAGTTTTTCCACTTTAGTCTGTCCACTTTAGTCTTTCCACTATAGTCTGTCCACTTTAGTCTTTCCACTTTAGTCTTTCCACTTTATTCTTTCCACTTCAGTGTGTACACTTTAGTCTGTCCACTGAGTCTTTCAACTTCAGTCTTTCCACTATAGTCTGTCCACTTTAGTCTTTCCACTTTAGTCTTTCCATTTTGTCTGTCCACTTTAGTCTTTCCAGTATAGTCTGTCCACTTAGTCTTTCCACTATTCTCTGTCCACTTTAGTCTTTCCACTATAGTCTCCACTTTATTCTGTCCACTACAGTCTTTCCACTATAGTTTTTCCACTATAGTCTGTCCACTTTAGTCTTTCCACTTTAATCACCACTTTATTCTGTCCACTACAGTATTTCCACTATAGTCTGTCCACTTTAGTCTGTCCACTTTAGTCTTTCCACTATAGTCTGTCCACTTTAGTCTTTCCACTATACTCTGTCCACTTTAGTCTTTCCACTATAGTCTACACTTTATTCTGTCCACTACAGTCTTTCCACTATAGTCTTTCCTCTTTATTCTGTCCACTACAGTCTTTCCACTTTAGTCTTTCCACTATTCTCTGTCCACTTTAGTCTTTCCACTATAATCTCCACTTTATTCTGTCCACTATAGTCTCTCCACTATAGTCTGTCCTCTTTAGTCTTTCCACTATTCTCTGTCCACTTTATTCTTTCCACTATACTCTCCACTTTATTCTGTCCACTACAGTCTTTCCACTATAGTCTTTCCACTTTAGTCTTTCCACTTTAGTCTTTCCACTATAGTCTGTCCACTTTAGTCTTTCCATTATTCTCTGTCCACTTTAGTCTTTCCACTATAGTCTCCACTTTATTCTGCCCACTACAGTCTTTCCTCTATAGTCTTTCCACTATAGTATGTCCACTTTAGTCTTTCCACTTTAGTCTTTCCACTTTAGTCTGTCCACTTTAGTCTTTCCACTATAGTCTTTCCACTTTAGTCTTTCCACTTTAGTCTGTCCACTTTAGTCTTTGAACTACAGTCTTTCCACTATAGTCTGTCCACTTTTGTCTTTCCACTTTAGTGTTTCCACTATAGTCTCCACTTTATTCTGTCCACTACAGTCTCTCCACTTTAGTCTTTCCACTATTCTCTGTCCACTTTAGTCTTTCCACTTTAATCTTTCCACTTTAGTCTTTCCACTTTAGTCTTTCCACTATAGTCTGTCCACTTTAGTCTTTCCACTATTCTCTGTCCACTTTAGTCTTTCCACTATAGTCTCCACTTTATTCTGTCCACTACAGTCTTTCCACTATAGTCTTTCCACTTTATTCTGTCCACTACAGTCTTTCCACTATAGTCTGTCCACTTTAGTCTTTCCACTTTAGTCTTTCCACTACAGTCTGTCCACTTTAGTCTTACCACTATTCTCTGTCCACTTTAGTCTTTCCACTATAGTCTCCACTTTATTCTGCCCACTACAGTCTTTCCACTATAGTCTTTCCACTATAGTCTGTCCACTTTAGTCTTTCCACTTTAGTCTTTCCACTTTAGTCTGTCCACTTTAGTCTTTCCACTATAGTCTCCACTTTATTCTGTCCACTACATTCTTTCCACTTTAGTGTTTCCACTATTCTCTATCCACTTTAGTCTTTCCGCTATAGTCTCCACTTTATTCTGTCCACTACAGTCTTTCCACTATAGTCTTTCAACTATAGTCTGTCCACTTTAGTCTTTCCACTTTAGTTTTTCCACTATAGTCTCCACTTTATTCTGTCCACTACAGTCTCTCCACTTTAGTCTTTCCACTATTCTCTGTCCACTTTAGTGTTTCCACTTTAGTCTTTCCACTTTAGTCTTTCCACTTTAGTCTTTCCACTATAGTCTGTCCACTTTAGTCTTTCCACTATTCTCTGTCCACTTTAGTCTTTCCACTATAGTCTCCACTTTATTCTGTCCACTACAGTCTTTCCACTATAGTCTTTCAACTATAGTCTGTCCACTTTAGTCTTTCCACTTTAGTTTTTCCACTTTAGTCTGTCCCCTTTAGTCTTTCCACTATAGTCTGTCCACTTTAGTCTTTCCACTATAGTCTTTCCACTATAGTCTGTCCACTTTAGTCTTTCCACCTTAGTCTTTCCACTTTAGTCTGTCCACTTTAGTCTTTCCACTATAGTCTCCACTTTATTCTGTCCACAACATTCTTTCCACTTTAGTCTTTCCACTATTCTCTGTCCACTTTAGTCTTTCCACTATAGTCTCCACTTTATTCTGTCCACTACAGTCTTTCCACTATAGTCTTTCAACTATAGTCTGTCCACTTTAGTCTTTCCACTTTAGTTTTTCCACTTTAGTCTGTCCCCTTTAGTCTTTCCACTATAGTCTGTCCACTTTAGTCTTTCCACTTTAGTCTTTCCACTATTCTCTGTCCACTTTAGTCTTTCCACTATAGTCTCCACTTTATTCTGTCCACTACAGTCTTTCCACTATAGTCTTTCCACTATAGTCTGTCCACTTTAGTCTTTCCACTATTCTCTGTCCACTTTAGTCTTTCCACTATAGTCTCCACTTTATTCTGTCCACTACAGTCTTTCCACTTTAGTCTTTGCACTATTCTCTGTCCACTTTAGTCTTTCCATTATAGTCTCCACTTTATTCTGTCCACTATGGTCTCTCCACTATAGTCTTTCAACTATAGTCTGTCCACTTTAGTCTTTCCACTATTCTCTGTCCACTTTATTCTTTCCACTATACTCTCCACTTTATTCTGTCCACTACAGTCTTTCCACTATAGTCTGTCGACTTTAGTCTTTCCACTTTAGTCTTTCCACTTTAGTCTTTCCACTTTAGTCTTTCCACTATAGTCTGTCCACTTTAGTCTTTCCACTATAGTCTGTCCACTTTAGTCTTTCCACTATTCTCTGTCCACTTTAGTCTTTCCACTATAGTCTCCATTTTATTCTGTCCACTACAGTCTCTCCACTATAGTCATTCCACTATAGTCTGTCCACTTTAGTCTTTCCACTATTCTCTGTCCACTTTATTCTTTCCACTATACTCTCCACTTTATTCTGTCCACTACAGTGTTTCCACTATAGTCTGTCCACTTTAGTCTTTCCACTTTAGTCTTTCCATTTTAGTCTTTCCACTTTAGTCTTTCCACTATAGTCTGTCCACTTTAGTCTTTCCACTATTCTCTGTCCACTTTAGTCTTTCCACTATAGTCTCCACTTTATTCTGTCCACTACAGTCTCTCCACTATAGTCTTTCCACTATAGTCTGTCCACTTTAGTCTTTCCACTATTCTCTGTCCACTTTATTCTTTCCACTATCCTCTCCACTTTATTCTGCCCACTACAGTCTTTCCACTATAGTCTTTCCACTATAGTCTCCACTTTATTCTGTCCACTACAGTCTTTCCACTATAGTCTTTCCACTATAGTCTGTCCACTTTGGTCTTTCCACTTTAGTTTTTCCACTTTAGTCTGTCCACTTTAGTCTTTCCACTATAGTCTGTCCACTTTAGTCTTTCCACTTTAGTCTTTCCACTTTATTCTTTCCACTTCAGTGTGTACACTTTAGTCTGTCCACTGAGTCTTTCAACTTCAGTCTTTCCACTATAGTCTGTCCACTTTAGTCTTTCCACTTTAGTCTTTCCATTTTGTCTGTCCACTTTAGTCTTTGCAGTATAGTCTGTCCACTTAGTCTTTCCACTATTCTCTGTCCACTTTAGTCTTTCCACTATAGTCTCCACTTTATTCTGTCCACTACAGTCTTTCCACTATAGTTTTTCCACTATAGTCTGTCCACTTTAGTCTTTCCACTTTAATCACCACTTTATTCTGTCCACTACAGTATTTCCACTATAGTCTGTCCACTTTAGTCTGTCCACATTAGTCTTTCCACTATAGTCTGTCCACTTTAGTCTTTCCACTATTCTCTGTCCACTTTAGTCTTTCCACCATAGTCTCCACTTTATTCTGCCCACTACAGTCTTTCCTCTATAGTCTTTCCACTATAGTCTGTCCACTTTAGTCTTTCCACTTTAGTCTTTCCACTTTAGTCTGTCCACTTTAGTCTTTCCACTATAGTCTTTCCACTTTAGTCTTTCCACTTTAGTCTGTCCACTTTAGTCTTTGAACTACAGTCTTTCCACTATAGTCTGTCCACTTTTGTCTTTCCACTTTAGTGTTTCCACTATAGTCTCCACTTTATTCTGTCCACTACAGTCTTTCCACTTTAGTCTTTCCACTATTCTCTGTCCACTTTAGTCTTTCCACTTTAGTCTTTCCACTTTAGTCTTTCCACTTTAGTCTTTCCACTATAGTCTGTCCACATTAGTCTTTCCACTATTCTCTGTCCACTTTAGTCTTTCCACTATAGTCTCCACTTTATTCTGTCCACTACAGTCTTTCCACTATAGTCTTTCCACTTTATTCTGTCCACTACAGTCTTTCCACTATAGTCTGTCCACTTTAGTCTTTCCACTTTAGTCTTTCCACTTTAGTCTGTCCACTTTAGTCTTTCCACTACAGTCTGTCCACTTTAGTCTTACCACTATTCTCTGTCCACTTTAGTCTTTCCACTATAGTCTCCACTTTATTCTGCCCATTACAGTCTTTCCACTATAGTCTTTCCACTATAGTCTGTCCACTTTAGTCTTTCCACTTTAGTCTTTCCACTTTAGTCTGTCCACTTTAGTCTTTCCACTATAGTCTCCACTTTATTCTGTCCACTACATTCTTTCCACTTTAGTGTTTCCACTATTCTCTGTCCACTTTAGTCTTTCCACTATAGTCTCCACTTTATTCTGTCCACTACAGTCTTTCCACTATAGTCTTTCAACTATAGTCTGTCCACTTTAGTCTTTCCACTTTAGTTTTTCCACTATAGTCTCCACTTTATTCTGTCCACTACAGTCTCTCCACTTTAGTCTTTCCACTATTCTCTGTCCACTTTAGTGTTTCCACATTAGTCTTTCCACTTTAGTCTTTCCACTTTAGTCTTTCCACTATAGTCTGTCCACTTTAGTCTTTCCACTATTCTCTGTCCACTTTAGTCTTTCCACTATAGTCTCCACTTTATTCTGTCCACTACAGTCTTTCCACTATAGTCTTTCCACTTTATTCTGACCACTACAGTCTTTCCACTATAGTCTGTCCACTTTAGTCTTTCCACTTTAGTCTTTCCACTTTAGTCTGTCCACTTTAGTCTTTCCACTACAGTCTGTCCACTTTAGTCTTTCCACTATTCTCTGTCCACTTTAGTCTTTCCACTATAGTCTCCACTTTATTCTGCCCACTACAGTCTTTCCACTATAGTCTTTCCACTATAGTCTGTCCACTTTAGTCTTTCCACTTTAGTCTTTCCACTTTAGTCTGTCCACTTTAGTCTTTCCACTATAGTCTCCACTTTATTCTGTCCACTACATTCTTTCCACTTTAGTCTTTCCACTATTCTCTGTCCACTTTAGTCTTTCCACTATAGTCTCCACTTTATTCTGTCCACTACAGTCTTTCCACTATAGTCTTTCAACTATAGTCTGTCCACTTTAGTCTTTCCACTTTAGTTTTTCCACTTTAGTCTGTCCCCTTTAGTCTTTCCACTATAGTCTGTCCACTTTAGTCTTTCCACTATAGTCTTTCCACTTTATTCTGTCCACTACAGTCTTTCCACTATAGTCTATCCACTTTAGTCTTTCCACTTTAGTCTTTCCACTTTATTCTGTCCACTACAGTCTTTCCACTATAGTCTTTCCACTTTATTCTGACCACTACAGTCTTTCAACTATAGTCTGTCCACTTTAGTCTTTCCACTTTAGTCTTTCCACTTTAGTCTGTCCACTTTAGTCTTTCCACTACAGTCTGTCCACTTTAGTCTTTCCACTATTCTCTGTCCACTTTAGTCTTTCCACTATAGTCTCCACTTTATTCTGCCCACTACAGTCTTTCCACTATAGTCTTTCCACTATAGTCTGTCCACTTTAGTCTTTCCACTTTAGTCTTTCCACTTTAGTCTGTCCACTTTAGTCTTTCCACTACAGTCTGTCCACTTTAGTCTTTCCACTATTCTCTGTCCACTTTAGTCTTTCCACTATAGTCTCCACTTTATTCTGCCCACTAGAGTCTTTCCACTATAGTCTTTCCACTATAGTCTGTCCACTTTAGTCTTTCCACTTTAGTCTTTCCACTTTAGTCTGTCCACTTTAGTCTTTCCACTATAGTCTCCACTTTATTCTGTCCACAACATTCTTTCCACTTTAGTCTTTCCACTATTCTCTGTCCACTTTAGTCTTTCCACTATAGTCTCCACTTTATTCTGTCCACTACAGTCTTTCCACTATAGTCTATCCACTTTAGTCTTTCCACTATAGTCTCCACTTTATTCTGTCCACTACATTCTTTCCACTTTAGTGTTTCCACTATTCTCTATCCACTTTAGTCTTTCCGCTATAGTCTCCACTTTATTCTGTCCACTACAGTCTTTCCACTATAGTCTTTCAACTATAGTCTGTCCACTTTAGTCTTTCCACTTTAGTTTTTCCACTATAGTCTCCACTTTATTCTGTCCACTACAGTCTCTCCACTTTAGTCTTTCCACTATTCTCTGTCCACTTTAGTGTTTCCACTTTAGTCTTTCCACTTTAGTCTTTCCACTTTAGTCTTTCCACTATAGTCTGTCCACTTTAGTCTTTCCACTATTCTCTGTCCACTTTAGTCTTTCCACTATAGTCTCCACTTTATTCTGTCCACTACAGTCTTTCCACTATAGTCTTTCAACTATAGTCTGTCCACTTTAGTCTTTCCACTTTAGTTTTTCCACTTTAGTCTGTCCCCTTTAGTCTTTCCACTATAGTCTGTCCACTTTAGTCTTTCCACTATAGTCTTTCCACTATAGTCTGTCCACTTTAGTCTTTCCACCTTAGTCTTTCCACTTTAGTCTGTCCACTTTAGTCTTTCCACTATAGTCTCCACTTTATTCTGTCCACAACATTCTTTCCACTTTAGTCTTTCCACTATTCTCTGTCCACTTTAGTCTTTCCACTATAGTCTCCACTTTATTCTGTCCACTACAGTCTTTCCACTATAGTCTTTCAACTATAGTCTGTCCACTTTAGTCTTTCCACTTTAGTTTTTCCACTTTAGTCTGTCCCCTTTAGTCTTTCCACTATAGTCTGTCCACTTTAGTCTTTCCACTTTAGTCTTTCCACTATTCTCTGTCCACTTTAGTCTTTCCACTATAGTCTCCACTTTATTCTGTCCACTACAGTCTTTCCACTATAGTCTTTCCACTATAGTCTGTCCACTTTAGTCTTTCCACTATTCTCTGTCCACTTTAGTCTTTCCACTATAGTCTCCACTTTATTCTGTCCACTACAGTCTTTCCACTTTAGTCTTTGCACTATTCTCTGTCCACTTTAGTCTTTCCATTATAGTCTCCACTTTATTCTGTCCACTATGGTCTCTCCACTATAGTCTTTCAACTATAGTCTGTCCACTTTAGTCTTTCCACTATTCTCTGTCCACTTTATTCTTTCCACTATACTCTCCACTTTATTCTGTCCACTACAGTCTTTCCACTATAGTCTGTCGACTTTAGTCTTTCCACTTTAGTCTTTCCACTTTAGTCTTTCCACTATAGTCTGTCCACTTTAGTCTTTCCACTATAGTCTGTCCACTTTAGTCTTTCCACTATTCTCTGTCCACTTTAGTCTTTCCACTATAGTCTCCATTTTATTCTGTCCACTACAGTCTCTCCACTATAGTCATTCCACTATAGTCTGTCCACTTTAGTCTTTCCACTATTCTCTGTCCACTTTATTCTTTCCACTATACTCTCCACTTTATTCTGTCCACTACAGTGTTTCCACTATAGTCTGTCCACTTTAGTCTTTCCACTTTAGTCTTTCCATTTTAGTCTTTCCACTTTAGTCTTTCCACTATAGTCTGTCCACTTTAGTCTTTCCACTATTCTCTGTCCACTTTAGTCTTTCCACTATAGTCTCCACTTTATTCTGTCCACTACAGTCTCTCCACTATAGTCTTTCCACTATAGTCTGTCCACTTTAGTCTTTCCACTATTCTCTGTCCACTTTATTCTTTCCACTATCCTCTCCACTTTATTCTGCCCACTACAGTCTTTCCACTATAGTCTTTCCACTATAGTCTCCACTTTATTCTGTCCACTACAGTCTTTCCACTATAGTCTTTCCACTATAGTCTGTCCACTTTGGTCTTTCCACTTTAGTTTTTCCACTTTAGTCTGTCCACTTTAGTCTTTCCACTATAGTCTGTCCACTTTAGTCTTTCCACTTTAGTCTTTCCACTTTATTCTTTCCACTTCAGTGTGTACACTTTAGTCTGTCCACTGAGTCTTTCAACTTCAGTCTTTCCACTATAGTCTGTCCACTTTAGTCTTTCCACTTTAGTCTTTCCATTTTGTCTGTCCACTTTAGTCTTTGCAGTATAGTCTGTCCACTTAGTCTTTCCACTATTCTCTGTCCACTTTAGTCTTTCCACTATAGTCTCCACTTTATTCTGTCCACTACAGTCTTTCCACTATAGTTTTTCCACTATAGTCTGTCCACTTTAGTCTTTCCACTTTAATCACCACTTTATTCTGTCCACTACAGTATTTCCACTATAGTCTGTCCACTTTAGTCTGTCCACATTAGTCTTTCCACTATAGTCTGTCCACTTTAGTCTTTCCACTATTCTCTGTCCACTTTAGTCTTTCCACCATAGTCTCCACTTTATTCTGCCCACTACAGTCTTTCCTCTATAGTCTTTCCACTATAGTCTGTCCACTTTAGTCTTTCCACTTTAGTCTTTCCACTTTAGTCTGTCCACTTTAGTCTTTCCACTATAGTCTTTCCACTTTAGTCTTTCCACTTTAGTCTGTCCACTTTAGTCTTTGAACTACAGTCTTTCCACTATAGTCTGTCCACTTTTGTCTTTCCACTTTAGTGTTTCCACTATAGTCTCCACTTTATTCTGTCCACTACAGTCTCTCCACTTTAGTCTTTCCACTATTCTCTGTCCACTTTAGTCTTTCCACTTTAGTCTTTCCACTTTAGTCTTTCCACTTTAGTCTTTCCACTATAGTCTGTCCACATTAGTCTTTCCACTATTCTCTGTCCACTTTAGTCTTTCCACTATAGTCTCCACTTTATTCTGTCCACTACAGTCTTTCCACTATAGTCTTTCCACTTTATTCTGTCCACTACAGTCTTTCCACTATAGTCTGTCCACTTTAGTCTTTCCACTTTAGTCTTTCCACTTTAGTCTGTCCACTTTAGTCTTTCCACTACAGTCTGTCCACTTTAGTCTTACCACTATTCTCTGTCCACTTTAGTCTTTCCACTATAGTCTCCACTTTATTCTGCCCACTACAGTCTTTCCACTATAGTCTTTCCACTATAGTCTGTCCACTTTAGTCTTTCCACTTTAGTCTTTCCACTTTAGTCTGTCCACTTTAGTCTTTCCACTATAGTCTCCACTTTATTCTGTCCACTACATTCTTTCCACTTTAGTGTTTCCACTATTCTCTGTCCACTTTAGTCTTTCCACTATAGTCTCCACTTTATTCTGTCCACTACAGTCTTTCCACTATAGTCTTTCAACTATAGTCTGTCCACTTTAGTCTTTCCACTTTAGTTTTTCCACTATAGTCTCCACTTTATTCTGTCCACTACAGTCTCTCCACTTTAGTCTTTCCACTATTCTCTGTCCACTTTAGTGTTTCCACATTAGTCTTTCCACTTTAGTCTTTCCACTTTAGTCTTTCCACTATAGTCTGTCCACTTTAGTCTTTCCACTATTCTCTGTCCACTTTAGTCTTTCCACTATAGTCTCCACTTTATTCTGTCCACTACAGTCTTTCCACTATAGTCTTTCCACTTTATTCTGACCACTACAGTCTTTCCACTATAGTCTGTCCACTTTAGTCTTTCCACTTTAGTCTTTCCACTTTAGTCTGTCCACTTTAGTCTTTCCACTACAGTCTGTCCACTTTAGTCTTTCCACTATTCTCTGTCCACTTTAGTCTTTCCACTATAGTCTCCACTTTATTCTGCCCACTACAGTCTTTCCACTATAGTCTTTCCACTATAGTCTGTCCACTTTAGTCTTTCCACTTTAGTCTTTCCACTTTAGTCTGTCCACTTTAGTCTTTCCACTATAGTCTCCACTTTATTCTGTCCACTACATTCTTTCCACTTTAGTCTTTCCACTATTCTCTGTCCACTTTAGTCTTTCCACTATAGTCTCCACTTTATTCTGTCCACTACAGTCTTTCCACTATAGTCTTTCAACTATAGTCTGTCCACTTTAGTCTTTCCACTTTAGTTTTTCCACTTTAGTCTGTCCCCTTTAGTCTTTCCACTATAGTCTGTCCACTTTAGTCTTTCCACTATAGTCTTTCCACTTTATTCTGTCCACTACAGTCTTTCCACTATAGTCTATCCACTTTAGTCTTTCCACTTTAGTCTTTCCACTTTATTCTGTCCACTACAGTCTTTCCACTATAGTCTTTCCACTTTATTCTGACCACTACAGTCTTTCAACTATAGTCTGTCCACTTTAGTCTTTCCACTTTAGTCTTTCCACTTTAGTCTGTCCACTTTAGTCTTTCCACTACAGTCTGTCCACTTTAGTCTTTCCACTATTCTCTGTCCACTTTAGTCTTTCCACTATAGTCTCCACTTTATTCTGCCCACTACAGTCTTTCCACTATAGTCTTTCCACTATAGTCCGTCCACTTTAGTCTTTCCACTTTAGTCTTTCCACTTTAGTCTGTCCACTTTAGTCTTTCCACTACAGTCTGTCCACTTTAGTCTTTCCACTATTCTCTGTCCACTTTAGTCTTTCCACTATAGTCTCCACTTTATTCTGCCCACTAGAGTCTTTCCACTATAGTCTTTCCACTATAGTCTGTCCACTTTAGTCTTTCCACTTTAGTCTTTCCACTTTAGTCTGTCCACTTTAGTCTTTCCACTATAGTCTCCACTTTATTCTGTCCACAACATTCTTTCCACTTTAGTCTTTCCACTATTCTCTGTCCACTTTAGTCTTTCCACTATAGTCTCCACTTTATTCTGTCCACTACAGTCTTTCCACTATAGTCTTTCAACTATAGTCTTTCCACTATAGTCTGTCCACTTTAGTCTTTCCACTATTTTCTGTCCACTTTATTCTTTCCACTATACTCTCCGCTTTATTCTGTCCACTACAGTCTTTCCACTATAGTCTTTCCACTTTAGTCTTTCCACTTTAGTCTTTCCACTATAGTCTGTCCACTTTAGTCTTTCCACTATTCTCTGTCCACTTTAGTCTTTCCACTATAGTCTCCACTTTATTCTGCCCACTACAGTCTTTCCTCTATAGTCTTTCCACTATAGTCTGTCCACTTTAGTCTTTCCACTTTAGTCTTTCCACTTTAGTCTGTCCACTTTAGTCTTTCCACTATTCTCTGTCCACTTTAGTCTTTCCACTATAGTCTCCACTTTATTCTGCCCACTACAGTCTTTCCTCTGTAGTCTTTCCACTATAGTCTGTCCACTTTAGTCTTTCCACTTTAGTCTTTCCACTTTAGTCTGTCCACTTTAGTCTTTCCACTATAGTCTTTCCACTTTAGTCTTTCCACTTTAGTCTGTCCACTTTAGTCTTTGAACTACAGTCTTTCCACTATAGTCTGTCCACTTTTGTCTTTCCACGTTAGTGTTTCCACTATAGTCTCCACTTTATTCTGTCCACTACAGTCTCTCCACTTTAGTCTTTCCACTATTCTCTGTCCACTTTAGTCTTTCCACTTTAGTCTTTCCACTTTAGTCTTTCCACTTTAGTCTTTCCACTATAGTCTGTCCACTTTAGTCTTTCCACTATTCTCTGTCCACTTTAGTCTTTCCACTATAGTCTCCACTTTATTCTGTCCTCTACAGTCTTTCCACTATAGTCTTTCCACTTTATTCTGTCCACTAGAGTCTTTCCACTATAGTCTGTCCACTTTAGTCTTTCCACTTTAGTCTTTCCACTTTAGTCTGTCCACTTTAGTCTTTCCACTACAGTCTGTCCACTTTAGTCTTACCACTATTCTCTGTCCACTTTAGTCTTTCCACTATAGTCTCCACTTTATTCTGCCCACTACAGTCTTTCCACTATAGTCTTTCCACTATAGTCTGTCCACTTTAGTCTTTCCACTTTAGTCTTTCCACTTTAGTCTGTCCACTTTAGTCTTTCCACTATAGTCTCCACTTTATTCTGTCCACTACATTCTTTCCACTTTAGTGTTTCCACTATTCTCTGTCCACTTTAGTCTTTCCACTATAGTCTCCACTTTATTCTGTCCACTACAGTCTTTCCACTATAGTCTTTCAACTATAGTCTGTCCACTTTAGTCTTTCCACTTTAGTTTTTCCACTATAGTCTCCACTTTATTCTGTCCAATACAGTCTCTCCACTTTAGTCTTTCCACTATTCTCTGTCCACTTTAGTGTTTCCACTTTAGTCTTTCCACTTTAGTCTTTCCACTTTAGTCTTTCCACTATAGTCTGTCCACTTTAGTCTTTCCACTATTCTCTGTCCACTTTAGTCTTTCCACTATAGTCTCCACTTTATTCTGTCCACTACATTCTTTCCACTTTAGTGTTTCCACTATTCTCTGTCCACTTTAGTCTTTCCACTATAGTCTCCACTTTATTCTGTCCACTACAGTCTTTCCACTATAGTCTTTCAACTATAGTCTGTCCACTTTAGTCTTTCCACTTTAGTTTTTCCACTATAGACTCCACTTTATTCTGTCCAATACAGTCTCTCCACTTTAGTCTTTCCACTATTCTCTGTCCACTTTAGTGTTTCCACTTTAGTCTTTCCACTTTAGTCTTTCCACTTTAGTCTTTCCACTATAGTCTGTCCACTTTAGTCTTTCCACTTTAGTCTTTCCACTTTAGTCTGTCCACTTTAGTCTTTCCACTACAGTCTGTCCACTTTAGTCTTTCCACTATTCTCTTTCCACTTTAGTCTTTCCACTATAGTCTCCACTTTATTCTGCCCACTACAGTCTTTCCACTATAGTCTTTCCACTATAGTCTGTCCACTTTAGTCTTTCCACTTTAGTCTTTCCACTTTAGTCTGTCCACTTTAGTCTTTCCACTATAGACTCCACTTTATTCTGTCCACTACATTCTTTCCACTTTAGTCTTTCCACTATTCTCTGTCCACTTTAGTCTTTCCACTATAGTCTCCACTTTATTCTTTCCACTACAGTCTTTCCACTATAGTCTTTCAACTATAGTCTGTCCACTTTAGTCTTTCCACTTTAGTTTTTCCACTTTAGTCTGTCCCCTTTAGTCTTTCCACTATAGTCTGTCCACTTTACTCTTTCCACTATAGTCTTTCCACTTTATTCTGTCCACTACAGTCTTTCCACTATAGTCTATCCACTTTAGTCTTTCCACTTTAGTCTTTCCACTTTAGTCTGTCCACTTTAGTCTTTCCACTACAGTCTGTCCACTTTAGTCTTTCCACTATTCTCTGTCCACTTTAGTCTTTCCACTATAGTCTCCACTTTATTCTGCCCACTAGAGTCTTTCCACTATAGTCTTTCCACTATAGTCTGTCCACTTTAGTCTTTCCACTTTAGTCTTTCCACTTTAGTCTGTCCACTTTAGTCTTTCCACTATAGTCTCCACTTTATTCTGTCCACAACATTCTTTCCACTTTAGTCTTTCCACTATTCTCTGTCCACTTTAGTCTTTCCACTATAGTCTCCACTTTATTCTGTCCACTACAGTCTTTCCACTATAGTCTTTCAACTATAGTCTGTCCACTTTAGTCTTTCCACTTTAGTTTTTCCACTTTAGTCTGTCCCCTTTATTCTTTCCACTATAGTCTGTCCACTTTAGTCTTTCCACTTTAGTCTTTCCACTTTAGTCTTTCCACTTTATTCTGTCCACTTCAGTGTGTACACTTTAGTCTGTCCACTGAGTCTTTCAACTTCAGTCTTTCCACTATAGTCTGTCAACTTTAGTCTTTCCACTTTAGTCTTTCCACTATAGTCTCCACTTTATTCTGTCCACTACATTCTTTCCACTTTAGTCTTTCCACTATTCTCTGTCCACTTTAGCTTTCCACTATAGTCTCCACTTTATTCTGTCCACTACAGTTTTTCCACTATAGTCTTTTCCTTTAGTCTGTCCACTTTAGTCTTTCCACTATTCTCTGTCCACTTTAGTCTTTCCACTATAGTCTCCACTTTATTCTGTCCACTACAGTCTTTCCACTATAGTCTTTCCACTTCAGTCTTTCAACTATAGTCTGTCCACTTTAGTCTTTCCACTTTAGTCTTTACACTATAGTCTCCACTTTATTCTGTCCACTACAGTCTTTCCACTTTAGTCTTTGCACTATTCTCTGTCCACTTTAGTCTTTCCACTATAGTCTCCACTTTATTCTGTCCACTACAGTCTTTCCACTGTAGTCTTTCCACTATAGTCTGTCCACTTTATTCTTTCCACTATTCTCTGTCCACTTTAGTCTTTCCACTTTAGTTTTTCCACTTTAGTCTGTCCACTTCAGTCTTTCCACTATAGTCTGTCCACTTTAGTCTTTCCACTTTAGTCTTTCCACTATAGTCTCCATTTTATTCTGTCCACTATAGTCTTTCCACTATAGTCTTTCCACTATAGTCTGTCAACTTTAGTCTTTCCACTATTCTCTGTCCACTTTAGTTTTTCCACTATAGTCTCCACTTTATTCTGTCCACTGCAGTCTTTCCACTATTCTCTGTCCACTTTAGAATTTCCACTTTAGTCTTTCCACTATAATCTCCACTTTATTCTGTCCACTATAGTCTCTCCACTATAGTCTTTCAACTATAGTCTGTCCACTTTAGTCTTTCCACTATTCTCTGTCCACTTTATTCTTTCCACTATACTCTCCACTTTATTCTGTCCACTACAGTCTTTCCACTATAGTCTGTCCACTTTAGTCTTTCCACTTTAGTCTTTCCACTTTAGTCTTTCCACTATAGTCTGTCCACTTTAGTCTTTCCACTATTCTCTGTCCACTTTAGTCTTTCCACTATAGTCTCCACTTTATTCTGCCCACTACAGTCTTTCCTCTATAGTCTTTCCACTATAGTCTGTCCTCTTTAGTCTTTCCACTTTAGTCTTTCCACTTTAGTCTGTCCACTTTAGTCTTTCCACTATAGTCTTTCCACTTTAGTCTTTCCACTTTAGTCTGTCCACTTTAGTCTTTGAACTACAGTCTTTCCACTATAGTCTGTCCACTTTTGTCTTTCCACTTTAGTCTTTCCACTATAGTCTCCACTTTATTCTGTCCACTACAATCTCTCCACTTTAGTCTTTCCACTATTCTCTGTCCACTTTAGTCTTTCCACTTTAGTCTTTCCACTTTAGTCTTTCCACTTTAGTCTTTCCACTATAGTCTGTCCACTTTAGTCTTTCCACTTTAGTTTTTCCACTATAGTCTCCACTTTATTCTGTCCACTACAGTCTCTCCACTTTAGTCTTTCCACTATTCTCTGTCCACTTTAGTCTTTCCACTTTAGTCTTTCCACTATAGTCTGTCCACTTTAGTCTTTCCACTATTCTCTGTCCACTTTAGTCTTTCCACTATAGTCTCCACTTTTTTCTGTCCACTACAGTCTTTCCACTATAGTCTTTCCACTTTATTCTGTCCACTACAGTCTTTCCACTATAGTCTGTCCACTTTAGTCTTTCCACTTTAGTCTTTCCACTTTAGTCTGTCCACTTTAGTCTTTCCACTACAGTCTGTCCACTTTAGTCTTTCCACTAATCTCCGTCCACTTTAGTCTTTCCACTATAGTCTCCACTTTATTCTGCCCACTACAGTCTTTCCACTATAGTCTTTCCACTATAGTCTGTCCACTTTAGTCTTTCCACTTTAGTCTTTCCACTTTAGTCTGTCCACTTTTGTCTTTCCACTGTAGTCTCCACTTTATTCTGTCCACTACATTCTTTACACTTTAGTCTTTCCACTATTCTCTGTCCACTTTATTCTTTCCACTATTCTCTGTCCACTTTAGTCTTTCCACTATAGTCTCCAATTTATTCTGTCCACTACAGTCTTTCCACTATAGTCTTTCAACTATAGTCTGTCCACTTTAGTCTTTCCACTTTAGTTTTTCCACTATAGTCTCCACTTTATTCTGTCCACTACTGTCTCTCCACTTTAGTCTTTCCACTATTCTCTGTCCACTTTAGTCTTTCCACTTTAGTCTTTCCACTATAGTCTGTCCACTTTATTCTTTCCACTATTCTCTGTCCACTTTAGTCTTTCCACTATAGTCTCCACTTTATTTTGTCCACTTCAGTCTTTCCACTATAGTCTTTCAACTATAGTCTGTCCACTTTAGTCTTTCCACTTTAGTTTTTCCACTTTAGTCTGTCCCCTTTAGTCTTTCCACTATAGTCTGTCCACTTTAGTCTTTCCACTTTAGTCTTTCCACTTTAGTCTGTCCACTTTAGTCTTTCCACTATCGTCTCCACTTTATTCTGTCCACTACATTCTTTCCACTTTAGTCTTTCCACTATTCTCTGTCCACTTTAGTCTTTCCACTATAGTCTCCACTTTATTCTGTCCATTACAGTCTTTCCACTATAGTCTTTCAACTATAGTCTGTCCACTTTAGTCTTTCCACTTTAGTTTTTCCACTTTAGTCTGTCCCCTTTAGTCTTTCCACTATAGTCTGTCCACTTTAGTCTTTCCACTTTAGTCTTTCCACTTTATTCTGTCCACTTCAGTGTGTAAACTTTAGTCCGTCCACTGAGTCTTTCAACTTCAGTCTTTCCACTATAGTCTGTCCACTTTAGTCTTTCCACTTTAGTCTTTCCACTATAGTCTCCACTTTATTCTGTCCACTACATTCTTTCCACTATAGTCTTTAAACTATTCTCTGTCCACTTTAGTCTTTCCACTATAGTCTCCACTTTATTCTGTCCACTACAGTTTTTCCACTATAGTCTTTCCACTTTAGTCTGTCCACTTTAGTCTTTCCACTATTCTCTATCCACTTTAGTCTTTCCACTATAGTCTCCACTTTATTCTGTCCACTACAGTCTTTCCACTATAGTCTTTCCACTATAGTCTGTCAAC
This sequence comes from Branchinecta sandiegonensis, assembly GCA_030848855.1. Classification (NCBI taxonomy): domain Eukaryota; kingdom Metazoa; phylum Arthropoda; class Branchiopoda; order Anostraca; family Branchinectidae; genus Branchinecta; species Branchinecta sandiegonensis. The sequence goes on along the minus strand of JAUPMV010000162.1, from coordinate 29,228 downwards.
TTTAGTCTTTCCACTATTCTCTGTCCACTTTAGGCTTTCCACTATAGTCTCCACTTTATTCTTTCCACTACAGTCTTTCCACTTTAGTCTTTCCACTATTCTCTGTCCACTTTAGTCTTTCCACTTTATCTTTCCACTATAGTCTCCACTTTATTCCGTCCACTACAGTCTTTCCACTATAGTCTGTCCACTTTAGACTTTCCACTATTCTCTGTCCACTTTAGTCTTTCCACTATAGTCTCCACTTTATTCTGTCCACCACATTCTTTCCACTTTAGTCTTTCCACTATAGTCTTTCCACTTCAGTCTGTCCACTTTAGTCTTTCCACTATAGTCTGTTCACTTTAGACTTTCCACTATAGTCTTTCCACTTTAGTCTGTCCACTTAGTCTTTCCACTTCAGTCTTTCCACTATAGTCTGTCCACTTTAGTCTTTCCACTATAGTCTCCACTTTATTCTGTCCACTACAGTCTTTCCACTACAGTCTTTCCACTTTAGTCTTTCCACTATTCTCTGTCCACTTTAGTCTTTCCACTTTATCTTTCCACTATAGTCTCCACTTTATTCCGTCCACTACAGTCTTTCCACTATAGTCTGTCCACTTTAGACTTTCCACTATTCTCTGTCCACTTTAGTCTTTCCACTATAGTCTCCACTTTATTCTGTCCACCACATTCTTTCCACTTTAGTCTTTCCACTATAGTCTTTCCACTTCAGTCTGTCCACTTTAGTCTTTCCACTATAGTCTGTTCACTTTAGACTTTCCACTATAGTCTTTCCACTTTAGTCTGTCCACTTAGTCTTTCCACTTCAGTCTTTCCACTATAGTCTGTCCACTTTAGTCTTTCCACTATAGTCTCCACTTTATTCTGTCCACTACAGTCTTTCCACTGTAGTCTTTCCACTACAGTCTGTCCACTTTAGTCTTTCCACTATTCTCTGTCCACTTTAGTCTTTCCACTATAGTCTCCACTTTATTCCGTCCACTACAGTCTTTCCACTATAGTCTGTCCACTTTAGACTTTCCACTATTCTCTGTCCACTTTAGTCTTTCCACTATAGTCTCCACTTTATTCTGTCCACTACATTCTTTCCACTTTAGTCTTTCCACTATAGTCTGTCCACTTTAGTCTTTCCACTATTCTCTGTCCACTTTAGTCTTTCCACTATAGTCTCCACTTTATTCTGTCCACTACATTCTTTCCACTATAGTCTTTCCACTTTAGTCTGTCCACTTAAGTCTTTCCACTATAGTCTCAACTTTATTCTGTCCACTACAGTCTTTTCACTGTAGTCTTTCCACTATAGTCTGTCCACTTAGTCTTTCCACTTTATTCTTTCCACTATTCTCTGTCCACTTTAGTCTTTCCACTATAGTCTACACTTTATTCTGTCAACTACAGTCTTTCCACTATAGTCTGTCCACTTTAGTCTTTCCACTTTAGTCTTTCCACTATAGTCTCCACTTTATTCTGTCCACTACAGTCTTTCCACTATAGTCTTTCCACTATAGTCTGTCCACTTTAGTCTTTCCACTATTCTCTGTCCACTTTAGTCTTTCCACTATAGTCTCCACTTTATTCTGTCCACTACAGTCTTTCCACTATAGTCTTTCCACTATAGTCTGTCCACTTTAGTCTTTCCACTTTAGTCTTTCCACTATTCTCTGTCCACTTTAGTATTTCCACTTTAGTCTTTCCACTATAGTCTCCACTTTATTCTGTCCAGTACAGTCTCTCCACTATAGTCTTTCCACTATAGTCTGTCCACTTTAGTCTTTCCTCTATAGTCTTTCCACTTTAGTCTGTCCACTTAGTCTTTCCACTTCAGTCTTTCAACTATAGTCTGTCCACTTTAGTTTTTCCACTTTAGTCTTTACACTATAGTCTCCACTTTATTCTGTCCACTACAGTCTTTCCACTTTAGTCTTTGCACTATTCTCTGTCCACTTTAGTCTTTCCACTATAGTCTCCACTTTATTCTGTCCACTACAGTCTTTCCACTGTAGTCTTTCCACTATAGTCTGTCCACTTTATTCTTTCCACTATTCTCTGTCCACTTTAGTCTTTCCACTTTAGTTTTTCCACTTTAGTCTGTCCACTTCAGTCTTTCCACTATGGTCTGTCCACTTTAGTCTTTCCACTTTAGTCTTTCCACTATAATCTCCACTTTCTTCTGTCCACTACAGTCTTTCCACTATAGTCTTTCCACTATAGTCTGTCCACTTTAGTCTTTCCACTATTCTCTGTCCACTTTAGTTTTTCCACTATAGTCTCCACTTTATTCTGTCCACTACAGTCTTTCCACTATAGTCTTTCCACTATAGTCTGTCTACTTTAGTCTTTTCACTTTAGTCTTTCCACTATAGTCTCCACTTTATTCTGTCCACACAGTCTCTCCACTATAGTCTTTCCACTATAGTCTGTCCACGTTAGTCTTTTCACTATTCTCTGTCCACTTTATTCTTTCCACTATACTCTACACTTTATTCTGTCCACTACAGTCTTTCCACTATATTCTGTCCACTTTAGTCTTTCCACTTTAGTCTTTCCATTTTGTCTGTCCACTTTAGTCTTTCCAGAATAGTCTGTCCACTTAGTCTTTCCACTATTCTCTGTCCACTTTAGTCTTTCCACTATAGTCTCCACTTTATTCTGTCCACTACAGTCTTTCCACTATAGTTTTTCCACTATAGTCTGTCCACTTTAGTCTTTCCTCTTTATTCTGTCCACTACAGTCTTTCCACTATTCTCTGTCCACTTTAGTCTTTCCACTATAGTCTCCACTTTATTCTGTCCACTATAGTCTCTCCACTATAGTCTTTCCACTATAGTCTGTCCACTTTAGTCTTTCCACTATTCTCTGTCCACTTTATTCTTTCCACTATACTCTCCACTTTATTCTGTCCACTACAGTCTTTCCACTATAGTCTGTCCACTTTAGTCTTTCCACTTTAGTCTTTCCACTTTAGTCTTTCCAGTATAGTCTGTCCACTTTAGTCTTTCCACAATTCTCTGTCCACTTTAGTCTTTCAACTATAGTCTCCACTTTATTCTGCCCACTACAGTCTTTCCACTATAGTCTTTCCACTATAGTCTGTCCACTTTAGTCTTTCCACTTTAGTCTTTCCACTTTAGTTTGTCCACTTTAGTCTTTCCACTATAGTCTTTCCACTTTAGTCTTTCCACTTTAGTCTGTCCACTTTAGTCTTTCCACTACAGTCTTTCCACTATAGTCTGTCCACTTTAGTCTTTCCACTTTAGTCTTTCCACTATAGTCTCCACTTTATTCTGTCCACTACAGTCTCTCCACTATAGTCTTTCCACTATAGTTTGTCCACTTCAGTCTTTCCACTATAGTCTGTCCACTTTAGTCTCTCCACTTTAGTCTTTCCACTATAGTCTCCACTTTAGTCTGTCCACCACAGTCTTTTCACTATAGTCTGTCCACTTTAGTCTTTCCACTTTAGTCTTTCCACTATAGTCTCCACTTTATTCTGTCCACTACAGTCTTTCCACTATAGTCTTTCCACTATAGTCTGTCCACTTTAGTCTTTCCACTATTCTCTGTCCACTTTAGTCTTTCCACTATAGTCTCCACTTTATTCTGTCCACTACAGTCTTTCCACTATAGTCTTTCCACTATAGTCTGTCCACTTTAGTCTTTCCACTATTCTCTGTCCACTTTATTCTTTCCACTATACTCTCCACTTTATTCTGTACACTACAGTGTTTCCACTATAGTCTGTCCACTTTAGTCTTTCCACTTTAGTCTTTCCATTTTAGTCTGTCCACTTTAGTCTTTCCACTATTCTCTGTCCACTTTAGTATTTCCACTTTAGTCTTTCCACTATAGTCTCCACTTTATTCTGTCCACTACAGTCTCTCCACTATAGTCTTTCCACTATAGTCTGTCCACTTTAGTCTTTCCACTATTCTCTGTCCACTTTATTCTTTCCACTATACTCTCCACTTTATTCTGTACACCACAGTGTTTCCACTATAGTCTGTCCACTTTAGTCTTTCCACTTTAGTCTTTCCATTTTAGTCTGTCCACTTTAGTCTTTCCACTATAGTCTGTCCACTTTAGTCTTTCCACTATTCTCTGTCCACTTTAGTCTTTCCACTATAGTCTCCACTTTATTCTGTCCACTACAGTCTCTCCACTAAAGTCTTTCCACTATAGTCTGTCCACTTTAGTCTTTCCACTATTCTCTGTCCACATTATTCTTTCCACTATACTCTCCACTTTATTCTGTCCACTACAGTGTTTCCACTATAGTCTGTCCACTTTAGTCTTTCCACATTAGTCTTTCCATTTTAGTCTGTCCACTTTAGTCTTTCCACTATAGTCTGTCCACTTTAGTCTTTCCCCTATTCTTTGTCCACTTTAGTCTTTCCACTATAGTCTCCACTTTATTCTGTCCACTACAGTCTCTCCACTATAGTCTTTCCATTATAGTCTGTCCACTTTAGTCTTTCCACTATTCTCTGTCCACTTTATTCTTTCCACTATACTCTCCACTTTATTCTGTCCACTACAGTATTTTCACTATAGTCTGTCCACTTTAGTCTGTCCACTTTAGTCTTTCCACTATAGTCTGTCAGCTTTAGTCTTTCCATTATTCTCTGTCCACTTTAGTCTTTCCAATATAGTCTCCACTTCATTCTGTCCACTACAGTCTTTCCACTATAGTCTTTCCACTTTATTCTGTCCACTACAGTCTTTCCACTATAGTCTGTCCACTTTAGTCTTTCCACTTTAGTCTTTCCACTTTAGTCTGTCCACTTTAGTCTTTCCACTATAGTCTGTCCACTTTAGTCTTTCCACTATTCTCTGTCCACTTTAGTCTTTCCACTATAGTCTCCACTTTATCCTGCCCACTACAGTCTTTCCACTATAGTCTTTCCACTGTAGTCTGTCCACTTTAGTCTTTCCACTATAGTCTCCACTTTATTCTGTCCACTACAGTCTTTCCACTATAGTTTTTCCACTATAGTCTGTCCACTTTAGTCTTTCCACTTTAGTTTTTCCACTTTGGTCTGTCCACTTTAGTCTTTCCACGTTAGTCTGTCTACTTTAGTCTTTCCACTTTAGTCTTTCCACTTTATTCTGTCCACTTCAGTGTGTACACTTTAGTCTGTCCACTGAGTCTTTCAACTTCAGTCTTTCCACTATAGTCTGTCCACTTTAGTCTTTCCACTATAGTCTCCACTTTATTCTGTCCACTACATTCTTTCCACTTTAGTCTTTCCACTATTCTCTGTCCACTTTAGTCTTTCCACTATAGTCTCCACTTTATTCTGTCCACTAAGTTTTTCCACTATAGTCTTTCCACTATAGTCTGTCCACTTTAGTCTTTCCACTATTCTCTGTCCACTATAGTCTTTCCACTATAGTCTCCACTTTATTCTGTCCACTACAGTCTTTCCACTATAGTCTTTCCACTACCGTGCTTTGACCTCTTTGTTAAAAGATGCCCATCGCACTCGTCGCGTACTTCATTTCGCAACCCTCGACTTGTCTAAAGCATTTGACAGTGTTTGTCATACTCAAGCATGGACAGCGTTATGCCAGAGAGGAGTAAATCCGTCGGTAATTCACGTGCTTCGTTTTTGGTACTCCCATTCTTACCTTCGCCTTAAGTCTTTAGATAATTCTTATTTTGGTCATATCCCTGTTCGTTGCGGAGTAAGACAAGGGGGAGTTCTTTCCCCGTATATTTTTAATGCTTGTATTGAAGATGTGTTGTCAAAAATATCGACTACGTGCCTACTAGGACTATCTGATATTTCATATCTGGCATATGCGGATGACCTTCTTCTGATTAGTCAAACTGAGTCGGGTCTTGCCCGTTCAGTGGACTCAGTTACTTCTTCTTTCCGCGATATCGGCCTGTACCTAAATATTGACAAGTGCGAGTTTCTTGTCTTGAACGGTAATAGTTGTTCAGAATCACTATACTGCGGTGGTTTTAGTATTCCCCGAGTTAAATCGTTTCGTTGGCTTGGCATAACAGTCTGCGATTCTATGAATGCTCTCCGGTCGCGTGCTGTAAAAGATATTAGTGATAAGCTGAGGCTCGGTTACTCTAAGATTGTTGCAAATCGTGGACACTATAGAAGAAGAGCGCTAACTCGGCTTTACTCAAATTTTTGTGATCATTCTGTACTGTTCTGTACTGGTATTCGGCCACTTCTGTTGACTGGTGATCTAAAACGTATTCGCATAAATTATTACCGGTACTGCAAATTTCTCCTATACCTGCCTCGTTCTTACCGGAATACAAAACTGATAAAGAAGTATTGTGCGACAAATATTACTGGTATTTCGAAAAATTATGTTCCAAGCTAGCCAGTGAAGCGCCTTATAGGCTAGGGTGTTTTCATCGCCTTATCCGTCTTTTTTCTGTATGTGATTAACTTTGTTTCTTGTTTTCTCTTGTTGTTTTTCTTTTTGTATTTACTCCACTTAACCTCTGTTCTGTAAAGTGGGTGATAAATAAATTATTATTATTATTATTATTATTATTATAGTCTGTCAAGTTTAGTCTTTCCACTATTCGTTGTCCACTTTAGGCTTTCCACTATAGTCTCCACTTTATTTTGTCCACTACAGTCTTTCCACTATAGCCTTTCCACTATAGTCTGTCCACTTTAGTCTTTCCACTTTAGTCTATCCACTATAGTCTCCACTTTATTCTGTCCACTACAGTCTTTCCACTTTAGTCTTTCCACTATTCTCTGTCCACTTTAGTCTTTCCACTATAGTCTCCACTTTATTCCGTCCACTACAGTCTTTCCACTATAATCTTTCCACTATAGTCTGTCCACTTTAGTCTTTCGACTATTCTCTGTCCACTTTAGTCTTTCCACTATAGTCTCCACTTTATTCTGTCCACTACATTCTTTTCACTTTAGTCTTTCCACTTTAGTCCTTCCACTTCAGTCTGTCCACTTTAGTTTTTCCGCTATAGTCTGTCCACTTTAGTCTTTCCACTATAGTCTTTCCACTTCAGTCTGTCCACTTTAGTCCTTCCACTTCAGTCTGTCCACTTTAGTTTTTCCGCTATAGTCTGTCCACTTTAGTCTTTCCACTATAGTCTTTCCACTATAGTCTGTCCACTTTAGTCTTTCGACTATTCTCTGTCCACTTTAGTCTTTCCACTATACTCTCCACTTTATTCTGTCCACTACAGTCTTTCCACAATAGTCTTTCCACTATAGTCTGTCCACTTTAGTCTTTCCACTTTAGTTTTTCCACTTTAGTCTGTCCACTTTAGTCTTTCCACTATAGTCTGTCCACTTTAGTCTTTCCACTTTAGTCTTTCCACTTTATTCTGTCCACTTCAGTGTGTACACTTTAGTCTGTCCACTGAGTCTTTCCACTTCAGTCTTTCCACTATAGTCTGTCCACTTTAGTCTTTCCACTTTAGTCTTTCCACTATAGTCTCCACTTTATTCTGTCCATTACATTCTTTCCACTTTAGTCTTTCCACTATTCTCTGTCCACTTTAGTCTTTCCACTTTAATCTTTCCACTATAGTCTCCACTTTATTCTGTCCATTACATTCTGTCCACTTTAGTCTTCCACTATTCTCTGTCCACTTTAGTCTTTCCACTATAGTCTCCAATTTATTATGTCCACTACAGTCTTTCCACTATAGTCTCCAATTTATTATGTCCACTACAGTCTTTCCACTATAGTCTTTCCACTATAGTCTGTTCACTTTAGTCTTTACACTATAGTCTCCACTTTATTCTGTCCACTTTAGTCTTTCCACTATAGTCTTTCCACTATAGTCTGTCCACTTCAGTCTTTCCACTGTTCTCTGTCCACTTTAGTCTTTCCACTATAGTCTGTGCACTTTAGTCTTTCCACCATTCTCTGTCCACTTTAGTCTTTCCACTATAGTCTCCACTGTATTATGTCCACTACAGTCTTTCCACTATAGTCTTTCTACTATAGTCTGTCCACTTTAGTATTTCCACTATAGTCTCCACTTTATTCTGTCCACTACAGTCTTTCCACTATAGTCTTTCAACTATAGTCTGTCCACTTTAGTCTTTCCACTTTAGTTTTTCCACTTTAGTCTGTCCCCTTTAGTCTTTCCACTATCGTCTGTCCACTTTAGTCTTTCCACTTTAGTCTTTCCACTTTATTCTGTCCACTTCAGTGTGTACACTTTAGTCTGTCCACTGAGTCTTTCCACTACAGTCTGTCCACTTTAGTATTTCCACTATTCTCTGTCCACTTTAGTCTTTCCACTATAGTCTCCACTTTATTCTGCCCACTACAGTCTTTCCAATATAGTCTTTCCACTATAGTCTGTCCACTTTAGTCTTTCCACTATTCTCTGTCCACTTTATTCTTTCCACTGTACTCTCCACTTTATTCTGTCCACTACAGTCTTTCCACTATAGTCTGTCCACTTTAGTCTTTCCACTTTAGTCTTTCCGCTTTAGTCTTTCCACTTTAGTCTTTCCACTATAGTCTGTCCACTTTAGTCTTTCCACTATTCTCAGTCCACTATAGTCTTTCCAATATAGTCTGTCCACTTTAGTCTTTCCACTATTCTCTGTCCACTTTAATCTTTCCATATAGTCTGTCCACTTTAGTCTTTCCACTATTCTCTGTCCACTTTAGTCTTTCCACTATAGTCTACACTTTATTCTGTCCACTACAGTCTTTCCACTATAGTCTTTCTTCTTTATTCTGTCCACTTTAGTCTTTCCACTATTCTCTGTCCACTTTAGTCTTTCCACTTTAGTCTTTCCACTATAGTCTCCACTTTATTCTGTCCACTATAGTCTCTCCACTATAGTCTTTCCACTATAGTCTGTCCACTTTAGTCTTTCCACTATTCTCTGTCCACTTTATTCTTTCCACTACACTCTCCACTTTATTCTGTCCACTACAGTCTTTCCACTATAGTCTGTCCACTTTAGTCTTTCCACTTTAGTCTTTCCACTTTAGTCTTTCCACTTTAGTCTTTCCACTATAGTCTGTCCACTTTAGTCTTTTCACTATAGTCTGTCCACTTTAGTCTTTCCACTATTCTCTGTCCAGTTTAGTCTTTCCAATATAATCTCCACTTTATTCTGTCCACTACAGTCTCTCCACTATAGTCTTTCCACTATAGTCTGTCCACTTTAGTCTTTCCACTATTCTCTGTCCACTTTATTCTTTCCACTATACTCTCCACTTTATCCTGTCCACTACAGTATTTCCACTATAGTCTGTCCACTTCAGTCTGTCCACTACAGTCTTTCCACTATAGTCTTTCCACTATAGTCTGTCCACTTTAGTCTTTCCACTTTAGTCTTTCCACTATAGTCTCCAATTTATTCTGTCCACTACAGTCTCTCCACTATAGTCTTTCCACTATAGTCTGTCCACTTTAGTCTTTCCACTATTCTCTGTCCACTTTATTCTTTCCACTATACTCTCCACTTTATTCTGTCCACTACAGTATTTCCACTATAGTCTGTCCACTTTAGTCTGTCCACTTTAGTCTTTCCACTATAGTCTGTCCACTTTAGTCTTTCCACTATTCTCTGTCCACTTTAGTCTTTCCAATATAGTCTCCACTTTATTCTGTCCACTACAGTCTTTCCACTATAGTCTTTCCACTTTATTCTGTCCACTACAGTCATTCCACTATAGTCTGTCCACTTTAGTCTTTCCACTTTAGTCTTTCCACTTTAGTCTTTCCACTTTAGTCTGTCCACTTTAGTCTTTCCACTACAGTCTGTCCACTTTAGTCTTTCCACTATTCTCTGTCCACTTTAGTCTTTCCACTATAGTCTCCACTTTATTCTGCCCACTACAGTCTTTCCAATATAGTCTTTCCACTATAGTCTGTCCACTTTAGTCTTTCCACTATTCTCTGTCCACTTTATTCTTTCCACTGTACTCTCCACTTTATTCTGTCCACTACAGTCTTTCCGATATAGTCTGTCCACTTTAGTCTTTCCACTTTAGTCTTTCCGCTTTAGTCTTTCCACTTTAGTCTTTCCACTATAGTCTGTCCACTTTAGTCTTTCCACTATTCTCTGTCCACTTTAGTCTTTCCACTATAGTCTCCACTTTATTCTGCCCACTACAGTCTTTCCACTATAGTCTTTCCAGTATAGTCTGTCCACTTTAGTCTTTCCACTTTAGTCTTTCCACTTTAGTCTGTCCACTTTAGTCTTTCCACTATAGTCTTTCCACTTTAGTCTTTCCACTTTAGTCTGTCCAATTTAGTCTTTCCACTACAGTCTTTCCACTATAGTCTGTCCACTTTAGTCTTTCCACTTTAGTCTTTCCACTATAGTCTCCTTTTTACTCTGTCCACTACAGTCTCTCCACTATAGTCTTTCCACTATAGTCTGTCCACTTCAGTCTTTCCACTATAGTCTGTCCACTTTAGTCTTTCCACTTTAGTATTTCCACTATAGTCTCCACTTTAGTCTGTCCACTACAGTCTTTCCACTATAGTCTGTCCACTTTAGTCTGTCCACTTTAGTCTTTCCACTATTCTCTGTCCACTTTAGTCTTTCCACTATAGTCTCCACTTTATTCTGCCCACTACAGTCTTTCCAATATAGTCTTTCCACTATAGTCTGTCCACTTTAGTCTTTCCACTTTAGTCTTTCCACTTTAGTCTGTACACTTTAGTCTTTCCACTATAGTCTCCACTTTATTCTGTCCACTACATTCTTTCCACTTTAGTCTTTCCACTATTCTCTGTCCACTTTAGTCTTTCCACTATAGTCTCCACTTTATTCTGTCCACTACAGTTTTTCCACTATAGTCTTTCCACTATAGTCTGTCCACTTTAGTCTTTCCACTATTCTCTGTCCACTTTAGTCTTTCCACTATAGTCTCCACTTTATTCTGTCCATTACAGTCTTTCCACTATAGTCTTTCCACCATAGTCTTTCCACTATAGTCTGTCAACTTTAGTCTTTCCACTGTTCTCTGTCCACTTTAGGCTTTCCATTATAGTCTCCATTTTATTCTGTCCACTACAGTTTTTCCACTATAGTCTTTCCACTATAGTCTGTCCACTTTAGTCTTTCCACTATTCTCTGTCCACTTTAGTCTTTCCACTATAGTCTCCACTTTATTCTGTCCACTACAGTCTTTCCACTATAGTCTTTCCACTATAGTCTTTCAACTTTAGTCTTTCCACTTTAGTCTTTCCACTTTAGTCTGTCCACTTTAGTCTTTCCACTACAGTCTGTCCACTTTAGTCTTTCCACTATTCTCTGTCCACTTTAGTCTTTCCACTATAGTCTCCACTTTATTCTGCCCACTACAGTCTTTCCAATATAGTCTTTCCACTATAGTCTGTCCACTTTAGTCTTTCCACTATTCTCTGTCCACTTTATTCTTTCCACTGTACTCTCCACTTTATTCTGTCCACTACAGTCTTTCCACTATAGTCTGTCCACTTTAGTCTTTCCACTTTAGTCTTTCCACTTTAGTCTTTCCACTTTAGTCTTTCCACTATAGTCTGTCCACTTTAGTCTTTCCACTATTCTCTGTCCACTTTAGTCTTTCCACTATAGTCTCCACTTTATTCTGCCCACTACAGTCTTTCCACTATAGTCTTTCCACTATAGTCTGTCCACTTTAGTCTTTCCACTTTAGTCTTTCCACTTTAGTCTGTCCACTTTAGTCTTTCCACTATAGTCTTTCCACTTTAGTCTTTCCACTTTAGTCTGTCCAATTTAGTCTTTCCACTACAGTCTTTCCACTATAGTCTGTCCACTTTAGTCTTTCCACTTTAGTCTTTCCACTATAGTCTCCTTTTTACTCTGTCCACTACAGTCTCTCCACTATAGTCTTTCCACTATAGTCTGTCCACTTCAGTCTTTCCACTATAGTCTGTCCACTTTAGTCTTTCCACTACAGTCTTTCCACTATAGTCTGTCCACTTTAGTCTGTCCACTTTAGTCTTTCCACTATTCTCTGTCCACTTTAGTCTTTCCACTATAGTCTCCACTTTATTCTGCCCACTACAGTCTTTCCAATATAGTCCTTCCACTATAGTCTGTCCACTTTAGTCTTTCCACTTTAGTCTTTCCACTTTAGTCTGTCCACTTTAGTCTTTCCACTATAGTCTTTCCACTTTAGTCTTTCCACTTTAGTCTGTCCAATTTAGTCTTTCCACTACAGTCTTTCCACTATAGTCTGTCCACTTTAGTCTTTCCACTTTAGTCTTTCCACTATAGTCTCCTTTTTACTCTGTCCACTACAGTCTCTCCACTATAGTCTTTCCACTATAGTCTGTCCACTTCAGTCTTTCCACTATAGTCTGTCCACTTTAGTCTTTCCACTTTAGTCTTTCCACTATAGTCTCCACTTTAGTCTGTCCACTACAGTCTTTCCACTATAGTCTGTCCACTTTAGTCTGTCCACTTTAGTCTTTCCACTATTCTCTGTCCACTTTAGTCTTTCCACTATAGTCTCCACTTTATTCTGCCCACTACAGTCTTTCCAATATAGTCTTTCCACTATAGTCTGTCCACTTTAGTCTTTCCACTTTAGTCTTTCCACTTTAGTCTGTACACTTTAGTCTTTCCACTATAGTCTCCACTTTATTCTGTCCACTACATTCTTTCCACTTTAGTCTTTCCACTATTCTCTGTCCACTTTAGTCTTTCCACTATAGTCTCCACTTTATTCTGTCCACTACAGTTTTTCCACTATAGTCTTTCCACTATAGTCTGTCCACTTTAGTCTTTCCACTATTCTCTGTCCACTTTAGTCTTTCCACTATAGTCTCCACTTTATTCTGTCCACTACAGTCTTTCCACTATAGTCTTTCCACTATAGTCTTTCCACTATTCTCTGTCCACTTTAGTCTTTCCACTATAGTCTGTCCACTTTAGTCTTTCCACTATTCTCTGTCCACTTTAGTCTTTCCACTATAGTCTACACTTTATTCTGTCCACTACAGTCTTTCCACTATAGTCTTTCCTCTTTATTCTGTCCACTTTAGTCTTTCCACTATTCTCTGTCCACTTTAGTCTTTCCACTTTAGTCTTTCCACTATAGTCTCCACTTTATTCTGTCAACTATAGTCTCTCCACTATAGTCTTTCCACTATAGTCTGTCCACTTTAGTCTTTCCACTATTCTCTGTCCACTTTATTCTTTCCACTACACTCTCCACTTTATTCTGTCCACTACAGTCTTTCCACTATAGTCTGTCCACTTTAGTCTTTCCACTTTAGTCTTTCCACTTTAGTCTTTCCACTTTAGTCTTTCCACTATAGTCTGTCCACTTTAGTCTTTCCACTACAGTCTGTCCACTTTAGTCTTTCCACTATTATCTGTCCAGTTTAGTCTCTCCACTATAGTCTCCACTTTAATCTGTCCACTACAGTCTCTCCACTATAGTCTTTCCACTATAGTCTGTCCACTTTAGTCTTTCCACTATTCTCTGTCCACTTTATTCTTTCCACTATACTCTCCACTTTATTCTGTCCACTACAGTATTTCCACTATAGTCTGTCCACTTCAGTCTGTCCACTTTAGTCTTTCCACTATAGTCTGTCCACTTTAGTCTTTCCACTATTCTCTGTCCACTTTAGTCTTTCCACTATTCTCTGTCCACTTTAGTCTTTCCACTATAGTCTCCACTTTATTCTGTCCACTACAGTCTTTCCACTATAGTCTTTCCACTATAGTCTTTCCACTATAGTCTGTCAACTTTAGTCTTTCCACTATTCTCTGTCCACTTTAGGCTTTCCACTATAGTCTCCATTTTATTCTGTCCACTACAGTCTTTCCACTATAGTCTTTCCACTATAGTCTGTCCACTTTAGTCTTTCCACTTTAGTCTATCCACGATACTCTCCACTTTATTCTGTCCACTACAGTCTTTCCACTTTAGTTTTTCCACTATTCTCTGTCCACTTTAGTCTTTCCACTTTAGTCTTTCCACTATAGTGTCCACTTTATTCCGTCCACTACAGTCTTTCCACTATTGTCTGTCCACTTTAGTCTTTCCACTATTCTCTGTCCACTTTAGTCTTTCCCCTATAGTCTCCAGTTTAGTCTTTCCAATATTCTCTGTCCACTTTAGTCTTTCCACTATAGTCTCCACTTTATTCTGCCCACTACAGTCTTTCCACTATAGTATTTCCACTATAGTCTGTCCACTTAAGTCTTTCCACTTTAGTCTTTCCACTATAGTCTTTCCACTTCAGTCCGTCCACTTTAGTCTTTCCACTATAGTCTGTGAACTTTAGTTTTTTCACTATAGTCTTTCCACTATAGTCTGTCCACTTTAGTCTTTCCACTTTAGTCTTTACACTATAGTCTCCACTTTATTCTGTCCACTACAGTCTTTCCACTTTAGTCTTTCCACTTTTCTCTGTCCACTTTAGTCTTTCCACTATAGTCTCCACTTTATTCTGTCCACACCAGTCTTTCCACTGTAGTCTTTCCACTATAGTCTGTCCACTTTATTCTTTCCACTATTCTCTGTCCACTTTAGTCTTTCCACTATAGTCTACACTTTATTCTGTCCACTACAGTCTTTCCACTATAGTCTGTCCACTTTAGTCTTTCCACTTTAGTTTTTCCACTTTAGTCTGTCCACTTCAGTCTTTCCACTATAGTCTGTCCACTTTAGTCTTTCCACTTTAGTCTTTCCACTATAGTCTCCACTTTATTCTGTCCACTACAGTCTTTCCACTATAGTCTTTCCACTATAGTCTGTCCACTTTAGTCTTTCCACTATTCTCTGTCCACTTTAGTCTTTCCACTATAGTCTCCACTTTATTCTGTCCACTACAGTCTTTCCACTATAATCTTTCCACTATAGTCTGTCCACTTTAGTCTTTCCACTTTAGTCCTTCCACTATTCTCTGTCCACTTTAGTATTTCCACTTTAGTCTTTCCACTATAGTCTCCACTTTATTCTGTCCACACAGTCTCTCCACTACAGTCTTTCCACAATAGTCTGTCCACTTTAGTCTTTCCACTATTCTCTGTCCACTTTAGTCTTTCCACTTTAGTCTTTCCATTTTGTCTGTCCACTTTAGTCTTTCCAGTATAGTCTGTCCACTTAGTCTTTCAACTATTCTCTGTCCACTTTAGTCTTTCCACTATAGTCTCCACTTTATTCTGTCCACTACAGTCTGTCCACTTTAGTCTTTCCACTATTCTCTGTCCACTTTAGTCTTTCCACTATAGTCTCCACTTTATTCTGCCCACTACAGTCTTTCCAATATAGTCTTTCCACTATAGTCTGTCCACTTTAGTCTTTCCACTTTAGTCTTTCCACTTTAGTCTGTACACTTTAGTCTTTCCACTATAGTCTCCACTTTATTCTGTCCACTACATTCTTTCCACTTTAGTCTTTCCACTATTCTCTGTCCACTTTAGTCTTTCCACTATAGTCTCCACTTTATTCTGTCCACTACAGTTTTTCCACTATAGTCTTTCCACTATAGTCTGTCCACTTTAGTCTTTCCACTATTCTCTGTCCACTTTAGTCTTTCCACTATAGTCTCCACTTTATTCTGTCCACTACATTCTTTCCACTTTAGTCTTTCCACTATTCTCTGTCCACTTTAGTCTTTCCACTATAGTCTCCACTTTATTCTGTCCACTACAGTTTTTCCACTATAGTCTTTCCACTATAGTCTGTCCACTTTAGTCTTTCCACTATTCTCTGTCCACTTTAGTCTTTCCACTATAGTCTACACTTTATTCTGTCCACTACAGTCTTTCCACTATAGTCTTTCCTCTTTATTCTGTCCACTTTAGTCTTTCCACTATTCTCTGTCCACTTTAGTCTTTCCACTTTAGTCTTTCCACTATAGTCTCCACTTTATTCTGTCAACTATAGTCTCTCCACTATAGTCTTTCCACTATAGTCTGTCCACTTTAGTCTTTCCACTATTCTCTGTCCACTTTATTCTTTCCACTACACTCTCCACTTTATTCTGTCCACTACAGTCTTTCCACTATAGTCTGTCCACTTTAGTCTTTCCACTTTAGTCTTTCCACTTTAGTCTTTCCACTTTAGTCTTTCCACTATAGTCTGTCCACTTTAGTCTTTCCACTATAGTCTGTCCACTTTAGTCTTTCCACTATTATCTGTCCAGTTTAGTCTCTCCACTATAGTCTCCACTTTAATCTGTCCACTACAGTCTCTCCACTATAGTCTTTCCACTATAGTCTGTCCACTTTAGTCTTTCCACTATTCTCTGTCCACTTTATTCTTTCCACTATACTCTCCACTTTATTCTGTCCACTACAGTATTTCCACTATAGTCTGTCCACTTCAGTCTGTCCACTTTAGTCTTTCCACTATAGTCTGTCCACTTTAGTCTTTCCACTATTCTCTGTCCACTTTAGTCTTTCCACTATTCTCTGTCCACTTTAGTCTTTCCACTATAGTCTCCACTTTATTCTGTCCACTACAGTCTTTCCACTATAGTCTTTCCACTATAGTCTTTCCACTATAGTCTGTCAACTTTAGTCTTTCCACTATTCTCTGTCCACTTTAGGCTTTCCACTATAGTCTCCATTTTATTCTGTCCACTACAGTCTTTCCACTATAGTCTTTCCACTATAGTCTGTCCACTTTAGTCTTTCCACTTTAGTCTATCCACGATACTCTCCACTTTATTCTGTCCACTACAGTCTTTCCACTTTAGTTTTTCCACTATTCTCTGTCCACTTTAGTCTTTCCACTTTAGTCTTTCCACTATAGTGTCCACTTTATTCCGTCCACTACAGTCTTTCCACTATTGTCTGTCCACTTTAGTCTTTCCACTATTCTCTGTCCACTTTAGTCTTTCCCCTATAGTCTCCAGTTTAGTCTTTCCAATATTCTCTGTCCACTTTAGTCTTTCCACTATAGTCTCCACTTTATTCTGCCCACTACAGTCTTTCCACTATAGTATTTCCACTATAGTCTGTCCACTTAAGTCTTTCCACTTTAGTCTTTCCACTATAGTCTTTCCACTTCAGTCCGTCCACTTTAGTCTTTCCACTATAGTCTGTGAACTTTAGTTTTTTCACTATAGTCTTTCCACTATAGTCTGTCCACTTTAGTCTTTCCACTTTAGTCTTTACACTATAGTCTCCACTTTATTCTGTCCACTACAGTCTTTCCACTTTAGTCTTTCCACTTTTCTCTGTCCACTTTAGTCTTTCCACTATAGTCTCCACTTTATTCTGTCCACACCAGTCTTTCCACTGTAGTCTTTCCACTATAGTCTGTCCACTTTATTCTTTCCACTATTCTCTGTCCACTTTAGTCTTTCCACTATAGTCTACACTTTATTCTGTCCACTACAGTCTTTCCACTATAGTCTGTCCACTTTAGTCTTTCCACTTTAGTTTTTCCACTTTAGTCTGTCCACTTCAGTCTTTCCACTATAGTCTGTCCACTTTAGTCTTTCCACTTTAGTCTTTCCACTATAGTCTCCACTTTATTCTGTCCACTACAGTCTTTCCACTATAGTCTTTCCACTATAGTCTGTCCACTTTAGTCTTTCCACTATTCTCTGTCCACTTTAGTCTTTCCACTATAGTCTCCACTTTATTCTGTCCACTACAGTCTTTCCACTATAATCTTTCCACTATAGTCTGTCCACTTTAGTCTTTCCACTTTAGTCCTTCCACTATTCTCTGTCCACTTTAGTATTTCCACTTTAGTCTTTCCACTATAGTCTCCACTTTATTCTGTCCACACAGTCTCTCCACTACAGTCTTTCCACAATAGTCTGTCCACTTTAGTCTTTCCACTATTCTCTGTCCACTTTAGTCTTTCCACTTTAGTCTTTCCATTTTGTCTGTCCACTTTAGTCTTTCCAGTATAGTCTGTCCACTTAGTCTTTCAACTATTCTCTGTCCACTTTAGTCTTTCCACTATAGTCTCCACTTTATTCTGTCCACTACAGTCTTTCCACTTTAGTCTTTCCACTATTCTCTGTCCACTTTAGTCTTTCCACTATAGTCTCCACTTTATTCTGTCCACTACAGTCTCTCCACTATAGTCTTTCCACTATAGTCTGCCCACTTTAGTCTTTCCACTATTCTCTGTCCACTTTAGTCTTTCCACTATAGTCTACACTTTATTCTGTCCACTACAGTCTTTCCATTATAGTCTTTCCCATTTATTCTTTCCACTACAGTCTTTCCACTTTAGTCTTTCCACTATAGTCTGTCCACTTTAGTCTTTCCATTATTCTCTGTCCACTTTATTCTTTCCAATATACTCTCCACTTTATTCTGTACACTACAGTCTTTCCACTATAGTCTGTCCACATTAGTCTTTCCACTTTAGTCTTTCCACTTTAGTCTGTCCACTTTAGTCTTTCCACTATAGTCTGTCCACTTTAGTCTTTCCACTTTAGTCTTTCCGCTTTAGTCTGTCCACTTAGTCTTTCCACTTCAGTCTTTCCACTAGAGTCTGTCCACTTTAGTCTTTCCAATTTAGTCTGTCCACTTTAGTCTTTCCACTATAGTCTGTCCACTTTAGTCTTTCCACTATAGTCTGTCCACTTTAGTCTTTCCACTATTCTCTATCCACTTTAGTCTTTCCACTTTAGTCTGTCCACTTCAGTCTTTCCACTATAGTCTGTCCACTATAGTCTTTCCACTATAGTCTCCACTTTATTCTGTCCACTACAGTCTCTCCACTATAGTCTTTCCACTATAGTCTGTCCACTTTAGTCTTTCCACTATTCTCTGTCCACTTTATTCTTTCCACTATACTCTCCACTTTATTCTGTCCACTACAGTGTTTCCACTATAGTCTGTCCACTTTAGTCTTTCCACTTCAGTCCGTCCACTTTAGTCTTTCCACTATAGTCTGTCCACTTTAGTTTTTTCACTATAGTCTTTCCACTTTAGTCTGTCCACTTAGTCTTTCCACTTCAGTCTTTCCACTATAGTCTGTCCACTATAGTTTTTCCACTATAGTCTGTCCACTTTAGTCTTTCCACTTTATTCTGTCCACTACAGTCTTTCCACTTTAGTCTTTCCACTATTCTCTGTCCACTTTAGTCTTTCCACTTTAGTCTTTCACTATAGTCTCCACTTTATTCTGTCCACTACAGTCTCTCCACTATAGTCTTTCCACTATAGTCTGTCCACTTTAGTCTTTCCAATATTCTCTGTCCACTTTATTCTTTCCACTGTACTCTCCACTTTATTCTGTCCACTACAGTATTTCCACTATAGTCTGTCCACTTTAGTCTGTCCACTTTAGTCTTTCCACTATCGTCTGTCCACTTTAGTCTTTCCACTATTCTCTGTCCACTTTAGTCTTTCCACTATAGTCTACACTTTATTCTGTCCACTACAGTCTTTCCACTATAGTCTTTCCTCTTTATTCTGTCCACTACAGTCTTTCCACTTTAGTCTTTCCACTATTCTCTGTCCACTATAGTCTCTCCACTATAGTCTTTCCACTATAGTCTGTCCACTTTAGTCTTTCCACTATTCTCTGTCCACTTTATTCTTTCCACTATACTCTCCACTTTATTCTGTCCACTACAGTCTTTCCACTATAGTCTGTCCACTTTAGTCTTTCCACTTTAGTCTTTCCACTTTAGTCTTTCCACTTTAGTCTTTCCAGTATAGTCTGTCCACTTTAGTCTTTCCACTATAGTCTGTCCACTTTAGTCTTTCCACTATTCTCTGTCCACTATAGTCTTTCCACTATAGTCTCCACTTTATTCTGTCCACTACAGTCTCTCCACTATAGTCTTTCCACTATAGTCTGTCCACTTTAGTCTTTCCACTATTCTCTGTCCACTTTATTCTTTCCACTATACTCTCCACTTTATTCTGTCCACTACAGTGTTTCCAATATAGTCTGTCCATTTTAGTCTTTCCACTTTAGTCTTTCCATTTTAGTCTGTCCACTTTAGTCTTTCCACTATTCTCTGTACACTTTATTCTTTCCACTATACTCTCCACTTTATTCTGTCCACTACAGTATTTCCACTATAGTCTGTCCACTTTAGTCTGTCCACTTTAGTCTTTCCACTATAGTCTGTCCACTTTAGTCTTTCCACTATTCTCTATCCACTTTAGTCTTTCCACTATAGTCTCCACTTTATTCTGTCCACTACAGTCTTTCCACTATAGTCTTTCCACTTTATTCTGTCCACTACAGTCTTTCCACTATAGTCTGTCCACTTTAGTCTTTCCACTTTAGTCTTTCCACTTTAGTCTTTCCACTTTAGTCTTTCCACTTTATTCTTTCCACTTCAGTGTGTACACTTTAGTCTGTCCACTAAGTCTTTCAACTGCAGTCTTTCCACTATAGTCTGTCCACTTTAGTTTTTCCACTTTAGTCTTTCCACTATAGTCTCCACTTTATTCTGTCCACTACAGTTTTTCCACTATAGTCTTTCCACTATAGTCTGTCCACTTTAGTCTTTCCACTATTCTCTGTCCACTTTAGTCTTTCCACTATAGTCTCCACTTTATTCTGTCCACTACAGTCTTTCCACTATAGTCTTTCCACTATAGTCTTTCCACTATAGTCTGTCAACTTTAGTCTTTCCACTATTCTCTGTCCACTTTAGGCTTTCCACTATAGTCTCCATTTTATTCTGTCCACTACAGTCTTTCCACTATAGTCTTTCCACTATAGTCTGTCCACTTTAGTCTTTCCACTTTAGTCTATCCACTATACTCTCCACTTTATTCTGTCCACTACAGTCTTTCCACTTTAGTTTTTCCACTATTCTCTGTCCACTTTAGTCTTTCCACTTTAGTCTTTCCACTATAGTCTCCACTTTATTCCGTCCACTACAGTCTTTCCACTATAGTCTGTCCACTTTAGTCTTTCCACTATTCTCTGTCCACTTTAGTATTTCCCCTATAGTCTCCACTTTAGTCTTTCCACTATTCTCTGTCCACTTTAGTCTTTCCACTATAGTCTCCACTTTATTCTGCCCACTACAGTCTTTCCACTATAGTCTTTCCACTATAGTCTGTCCACTTAAGTCTTTCCACTTTAGTCTTTCCACTATAGTCTTTCCACTTCAGTCCGTCCACTTTAGTCTTTCCACTATAGTCTGTCCACTTTAGTTTTTTCACTATAGTCTTTCCACTTTAGTCTGTCCACTTAGTCTTTCCACTTCAGTCTTTCCACTATAGTCTGTCCACTTTAGTCTTTCCACTTTAGTCTTTACACTATAGTCTCCACTTTATTCTGTCCACTACAGTCTTTCCACTTTAGTCTTTCCACTATTCTCTATCCACTTTAGTCTTTCCACTATAGTCTCCACTTTATTCTGTCCACTACAGTCTTTCCACTGTAGTCTTTCCACTATAGTCTGTCCACTTTATTCTTTCCACTATTCTCTGTCCACTTTAGTCTTTCCACTGTAGTCTACACTTTATTCTGTCCACTACAGTCTTTCCACTATAGTCTTTCCACTATAGTCTGTCCACTTTAGTCTTTCCACTTTAGTTTTTCCACTTTAGTCTGTCCACTTCAATCTTTCCACTATAGTCTGTCCACTTTAGTCTTTCCACTTTAGTCTTTCCACTATAGTCTCCACTTTATTCTGTCCACTACAGTCTTTCCACTATAGTCTTTCCACTATAGTCTGTCCACTTTAGTCTTTCCACTATTCTCTGTTCACTTTAGTCTTTCCACTATAGTCTCCATTTTATTCTGTCCACTACAGTCTTTCCACTATAATCTTTCCACTATAGTCCGTCCACTTTAGTCTTTCCACTTTAGTCTTTCCACTATTCTCTGTCCACTTTAGTATTTCCACTTTAGTCTTTCCACTATAGTCTCCACTTTATTCTGTCCACACAGTCTCTCCACTACAGTCTTTCCACAATAGTCTGTCCACTTTAGTCTTTCCACTATTCTCTGTCCACTTTAGTCTTTCCACTTTAGTCTTTCCATTTTGTCTGTCCACTTTAGTCTTTCCAGTATAGTCTGTCCACTTAGTCTTTCAACTATTCTCTGTCCACTTTAGTCTTTCCACTATAGTCTCCACTTTATTCTGTCCACTACAGTCTTTCCACTATAGTTTTTCCACTATAGTCTGTCCACTTTAGTCTTTCCACTTTATTCTGTCCACTACAGTCTTTCCACTTTAGTCTTTCCACTATTCTCTGTCCACTTTAGTCTTTCCACTTTAGTCTTTCCACTATAGTCTGCACTTTATTCTGTCCACTACAGTCTCTCCACTATAGTCTTTCCACTATAGTCTGTCCACTTTAGTCTTTCCACTATTCTCTGTCCACTTTATTCTTTCCACTGTACTCTCCACTTTATTCTGTCCACTACAGTATTTCCACTATAGTCTGTCCACTTTAGTCTGTCCACTTTAGTCTTTCCACTATCGTCTGTCCACTTTAGTCTTTCCACTATTCTCTGTTCACTTTAGTCTTTCCACTATAGTCTACACTTTATTCTGTCCACTAAAGTCTTTCCACTATAGTCTTTCCTCTTTATTCTGTCCACTACAGTCTTTCCACTTTAGTCTTTCCACTATTCTCTGTCCACTATAGTCTCTCCACTATAGTCTTTCCACTATAGTCTGTCCACTTTAGTCTTTCCACTATTATCTGTCCACTTTATTCTTTCCACTATACTCTCCACTTTATTCTGTCCACTACAGTCTTTCCACTATAGTCTGTCCACTTTCGTCTTTCCACTTTAGTCTTTCCACTTTAGTCTTTCCACTATCGTCTGTCCACTTTAGTCTTTCCACTATAGTCTGTCCACTTTAGTCTTTCCACTATTCTCTGTCCACTATAGTCTCTCCACTATACTCTCCACTTTATTCTGTCCACTACAGTCTTTCCACTATAGTCTGTCCACTTTCGTCTTTCCACTTTAGTCTTTCCACTTTAGTCTTTCCACTATCGTCTGTCCACTTTAGTCTTTCCACTATAGTCTGTCCACTTTAGTCTTTCCACTATTCTCTGTCCACTATAGTCTCTCCACTATAGTCTTTCCACTATAGTCTGTCCACTTTAGTCTTTCCACTATTCTCCGTCCACTTTAGGCTTTCCACTATAGTCTCCATTTTATTCTGTCCACTACAGTCTTTCCACTATAGTCTTTCCACTATAGTCTGTCCACTTTAGTCTTTCCACTTTAGTCTATCCACTATACTCTCCACTTTATTCTGTCCACTACAGTCTTTCCACTTTAGTCTTTCCACTATTCTCTGTCCACTTTAGTTTTTTCACTATAGTCTTTCCACTTTAGTCTGTCCACTTAGTCTTTCCACTTCAGTCTTTCCACTATAGTCTGTCCACTTTAGTCTTTCCACTTTAGTCTTTACACTATAGTCTCCACTTTATTCTGTTCACTACAGTCTTTCCACTTTAGTCTTTCCACCATTCTCTGTCCACTTTAGTCTTTCCACTATAGTCTCCACTTTATTCTGTCCACTACAGTCTTCCCACTCTAGTCTTTCCACTATAGTCTGTCCACTTTATTCTTTCCACTATTCTCTGTCCACTTTAGTCTTTCCACTGTAGTCTACACTTTATTCTGTCCACTGCAGTCTTTCCACTATAGTCTTTCCACTATAGTCTGTCCACTTTAGTCTTTCCACTTTAGTTTTTCCACTTTAGTCTGTCCACTTCAGTCTTTCCACTATAGTCTGTCCACTTTAGTCTTTCCACTTTAGTCTTTCCACTATAGTTTCCACTTTATTCTGTCCACTACAGTCTTTCCACTATAGTCTTTCCACTATAGTCTGTCCACTTTAGTCTTTCCACTATTCTCTGTTCACTTTAGTCTTTCCACTATAGTCTCCATTTTATTCTGTCCACTACAGTCTTTCCACTATAATCTTTCCACTATAGTCTGTCCACTTTAGTCTTTCCACTTTAGTCTTTCCTCTATTCTCTGTCCACTTTAGTATTTCCACTTTAGTCTTTCCACTATAGTCTCCACTTTATTCTGTCCACACAGTCTTCCACTTTAGTCTTTCCACTTTAGTCTTTCCACTATAGTCTGTCCACTTTAGTCTTTCCACTATTCTCTGTCCACTTTAGTCTTTCCACTATAGTCTCCACTTTATTCTGCCCACTACAGTCTTTCCTCTATAGTCTTTCCACTATAGTCTGTCCACTTTAGTCTTTCCACTTTAGTCTTTCCACTTTAGTCTGTCCACTTTAGTCTTTCCACTATAGTCTTTCCACTTTAGTCTTTCCACTTTAGTCTGTCCACTTTAGTCTTTGAACTACAGTCTTTCCACTATAGTCTGTCCACTTTTGTCTTTCCACTTTAGTGTTTCCACTATAGTCTCCACTTTATTCTGTCCACTACAGTCTCTCCACTTTAGTCTTTCCACTATTCTCTGTCCACTTTAGTCTTTCCACTTTAGTCTTTCCACTTTAGTCTTTCCACTTTAGTCTTTCCACTATAGTCTGTCCACTTTAGTCTTTCCACTATTCTCTGTCCACTTTAGTCTTTCCACTATAGTCTCCACTTTATTCTGTCCACTACAGTCTTTCCACTATAGTCTTTCCACTTTATTCTGTCCACTACAGTTTTTCCACTATAGTCTGTCCACTTTAGTCTTTCCACTTTAGTCTTTCCACTTTAGTCTGTCCACTTTAGTCTTTCCACTACAGTCTGTCCACTTTAGTCTTACCACTATTCTGTGTCCACTTTAGTCTTTCCACTATAGTCTCCACTTTATTCTGCCCACTACAGTCTTTCCACTATAGTCTTTCCACTATAGTCTGTCCACTTTAGTCTTTCCACTTTAGTCTTTCCACTTTAGTCTGTCCACTTTAGTCTTTCCACTATAGTCTCCACTTTATTCTGTCCACTACATTCTTTCCACTTTAGTGTTTCCACTATTCTCTGTCCACTTTAGTCTTTCCACTATAGTCTCCACTTTATTCTATCCACTACAGTCTTTCCACTATAGTCTTTCAACTATAGTCTGTCCACTTTAGTCTTTCCACTTTAGTTTTTCCACTATAGTCTCCACTTTATTCTGTCCACTACAGTCTCTCCACTTTACTCTTTCCACTATTCTCTGTCCACTTTGGTGTTTCCACTTCAGTCTTTCCACTTTAGTCTTTCCACTTTAGTCTTTCCACTATAGTCTGTCCACTTTAGTCTTTCCACTATTCTCTGTCCACTTTAGTCTTTCCACTATAGTCTCCACTTTATTCTGTCCACTACAGTCTTTCCACTATAGTCTTTTCACTTTATTCTGTCCACTACAGTCTTTCCACTATAGTCTTTTCACTTTATTCTGTCCACTACAGTCTTTCCACTATAGTCTGTCCACTTTAGTCTTTCCACTTTAGTCTTTCCACTTTAGTCTGTCCACTTTAGTCTGTCCACTTTAGTCTTTCCACTACAGTCTGTCCACTTTAGTCTTTCCACTATTCTCTGTCCACTTTAGTCTTTCCACTATAGTCTCCACTTTATTCTGCCCACTACAGTCTTTCCACTATAGTCTTTCCACTTTAGTCTTTCCACTTTAGTCTTTCCACTTTAGTCTGTCCACTTTAGTCTTTCCACTATAGTCTCCACTTTATTCTGTCCACTACATTCTTTCCACTTTAGTCTTTCCACTATTCTCTGTCCACTTTAGTCTTTCCACTATAGTCTCCACTTTATTCTGTCCACTAGAGTCTTTCCACTATAGTCTTTCAACTATAGTCTGTCCACTTTAGTCTTTCCACTTTAGTTTTTCCACTTTAGTCTGTCCCCTTTAGTCTTTCCACTATAGTCTGTCCACTTTAGTCTTTCCACTTTAGTCTTTCCACTTTATTCTGTCCACTTCAGTGTGTACACTTTAGTCTGTCCACTGAGTCTTTCAACTTCAGTGTTTCCACTATAGTCTGTCCACTTTAGTCTTTCCACTTTAGTCTTTCCACTATAGTCTCCACTTTATTCTGTCCACTACAGTCTTTCCACTATAGTCTTTCCACTTTATTCTGTCCACTACAGTCTCTCCACTATAGTCTTTCCACTATAGTCTGTCCACTTTAGTCTTTCCACTATTCTCTGTCCACTTTATTCTTTCCACTATACTCTCCACTTTATTCTGTCCACTACAGTGTTTCCACTATAGTCTGTCCACTTTAGTCTTTCCACTTTAGTCTTTCCATTTTAGTCTGTCCACTTTAGTCTTTCCACTATAGTCTGTCCACTTTAGTCTTTCCACTATTCTCTGTCCACTTTAGTCTTTCCACTATGGTCTCCACTTTATTCTGTCCACTACGGTCTCTCCACTATAGTCTTTCCACTATAGTCTGTCCACTTTAGTCTTTCCACTATTCTCTGTCCACTTTATTCTTTCCACTATACTCTCCACTTTATTCTGTCCACTACAGTATTTCCACTATAGTCTGTCCACTTTAGTCTGTCCACTTTAGTCTTTCCACTATAGTCTGTCCACTTTAGTCTTTCCACTATTCTCTGTCCACTTTATTCTTTCCACTATACTCTCCACTTTATTCTGTCCACTACAGTATTTCCACTATAGTCTGTCCACTTTAGTCTGTCCACTTTAGTCTTTCCACTATAGTCTGTCCACTTTAGTCTTTCCACTATTCTCTATCCACTTTAGTCTTTCCACTATAGTCTCCACTTTATTCTGTCCACTACAGTCTTTCCACTATAGTCTTTCCACTTTATTCTGTCCACTACAGTCTTTCCACTATAGTCTGTCCACTTTAGTCTTTCCACTTTAGTCTTTCCACTTTAGTCTTTCCACTTTAGTCTTTCCACTTTAGTCTTTCCACTTTATTCTTTCCACTTCAGTGTGTACACTTTAGTCTGTCCACTAAGTCTTTCAACTTCAGTCTTTCCACTATAGTCTGTCCACTTTAGTTTTTCCACTTTAGTCTTTCCACTATAGTCTCCACTTTATTCTGTCCACTACAGTTTTTCCACTATAGTCTTTCCACTATAGTCTGTCCACTTTAGTCTTTCCACTATTCTCTGTCCACTTGAGTCTTTCCACTATAGTCTCCACTTTATTCTGTCCACTACAGTCTTTCCACTATAGTCTTTCCACTATAGTCTTTCCACTATAGTCTGTCAACTTTAGTCTTTCCACTATTCTCTGTCCACTTTAGGCTTTCCACTATAGTCTCCATTTTATTCTGTCCACTACAGTCTTTCCACTATAGTCTTTCCACTATAGTCTGTCCACTTTAGTCTTTCCACTTTAGTCTATCCACTATACTCTCCACTTTATTCTGTCCACTACAGTCTTTCCACTTTAGTCTTTCCACTATTCTCTGTCCACTTTAGTTTTTTCACTATAGTCTTTCCACTTTAGTCTGTCCACTTAGTCTTTCCACTTCAGTCTTTCCACTATAGTCTGTCCACTTTAGTCTTTCCACTTTAGTCTTTACACTATAGTCTCCACTTTATTCTGTCCACTACAGTCTTTCCACTTTAGTCTTTCCACTATTCTCTGTCCACTTTAGTCTTTCCACTATAGTCTCCACTTTATTCTGTCCACTACAGTCTTCCCACTCTAGTCTTTCCACTATAGTCTGTCCACTTTATTCTTTCCACTATTCTCTGTCCACTTTAGTCTTTCCACTGTAGTCTACACTTTATTCTGTCCACTGCAGTCTTTCCACTATAGTCTTTCCACTATAGTCTGTCCACTTTAGTCTTTCCACTTTAGTTTTTCCACTTTAGTCTGTCCACTTCAGTCTTTCCACTATAGTCTGTCCACTTTAGTCTTTCCACTTTAGTCTTTCCACTATAGTTTCCACTTTATTCTGTCCACTACAGTCTTTCCACTATAGTCTTTCCACTATAGAATGTCCACTTTAGTCTTTCCACTATTCTCTGTTCACTTTAGTCTTTCCACTATAGTCTCCATTTTATTCTGTCCACTACAGTCTTTCCACTATAATCTTTCCACTATAGTCTGTCCACTTTAGTCTTTCCACTTTAGTCTTTCCACTATTCTCTGTCCACTTTAGTATTTCCACTTTAGTCTTTCCACTATAGTCTCCACTTTATTCTGTCCACACAGTCTCTCCACTACAGTCTTTCCACAATAGTCTGTCCACTTTAGTCTTTCCACTATTCTCTGTCCACTTTAGTCTTTCCACTTTAGTCTTTCCATTTTGTCTGTCCACTTTAGTCTTTCCAGTATAGTCTGTCCACTTAGTCTTTCAACTATTCTCTGTCCACTTTAGTCTTTCCACTATAGTCTCCACTTTATTCTGTCCACTACAGTCTTTCCACTATAGTTTTTCCACTATAGTCTGTCCACTTTAGTCTTTCCACTTTATTCTGTCCACTACAGTCTTTCCACTTTAGTCTTTCCACTATTCTCTGTCCACTTTAGTCTTTCCACTTTAGTCTTTCCACTATAGTCTGCACTTTATTCTGTCCACTACAGTCTCTCCACTATAGTCTTTCCACTATAGTCTGTCCACTTTAGTCTTTCCACTATTCTCTGTCCACTTTATTCTTTCCCCTATACTCTCCACTTTATTCTGTCCACTACAGTGTTTCCACTATAGTCTGTCCACTTTAGTCTTTCCACTTTAGTCTTTCCATTTTAGTCTGTCCACATTAGTCTTTCCACTATAGTCTGTCCACTTTAGTCTTTCCACTATTCTCTGTCCACTTTAGTCTTTCCACTATAGTCTCCACTTTATTCTGTCCACTACAGTCTCTCCACTATAGTCTTTCCACTATAGTCTGTCCACTTTAGTCTTTCCACTATTCTCTGTCCACTTTATTCTTTCCACTATACTCTCCACTTTATTCTGTCCACTACAGTATTTCCACTATAGTCTGTCCACTTTAGTCTGTCCACTTTAGTCTTTCCACTATAGTCTGTCCACTTTAGTCTTTCCACTATTCTCTATCCACTTTAGTCTTTCCACTATATTCTCCACTTTATTCTGTCCACTACAGTCTTTCCACAATAGTCTTTCCACTTTATTCTGTCCACTACAGTCTTTCCACTATAGTCTGTCCACTTTAGTCTGTCCACTTTAGTCTTTCCACTATCGTCTGTCCACTTTAGTCTTTCCACTATTCTCTGTCCACTTTAGTCTTTCCACTATAGTCTACACTTTATTCTGTCCACTAAAGTCTTTCCACTATAGTCTTTCCTCTTTATTCTGTCCTCTACAGTCTTTCCACTTTAGTCTTTCCACTATTCTCTGTCCACTATAGTCTCTCCACTATAGTCTTTCCACTATAGTCTGTCCACTTTAGTCTTTCCACTATTCTCTGTCCACTTTATTCTTTC
>JAUPMV010000161.1:0-79727 GCA_030848855.1 Branchinecta sandiegonensis | reverse complement strand
GAATAAAGTGGAGAGTATAGTGGAAAGAATAAAGTGGACAGAGAACAGTGGAAAGACTAAAGTGGACAGACTAAAGTGGACAGACTATAGTGGAAAGACTATAGTGGAGAGACTGTAGTGGACAGAATAAAGTGGAGACTATAGTGGAAAGACTAAAGTGGAAATACAAAAGTGGACAGAGAATCGTGGAAAGACTAAAGTGGAAAGACTAAAGTGGAGAGACTATAGTGGAAAGACTAAAGTGGACAGACTATAGTGGAAAGACTAAAGTGGACAGACGATAGTGGAAAGACTGTAGTGGACAGAATAAAGTGGAGACTATAGTGGAAAGACTAAAGTGGACAGAGAATAGTGGAAAGACTACAGTGGACAGACTATAGTGGAAAGACTAAAGTGGACAGACAAAAGTGGACAGACTATAGTGGAAATACTGAAGTGGACAGAATCAAGTGGAGAGTATAGTGGAAAGACTAAAGTGGAAAGACTAAAGTGGACAGAGAATAGTGGAAAGACTAAATTGGAAAGACTGTAGTGAACCGAATAAAGTGGAAAGACTAAAGTGGACAGACTATAGTGGAAAAATTATAGTGGAAAGACTGTAGTGGACAGAATAAAGTGGAGACTATAGTGGAAAGACTAAAGTGGACAGAGAATAGTGGAAAGACTAAAGTGGACAGACTATAGTGGAAAGACTAAAGTGGACCGAATAAAGTGGAAAGACTAAAGTGGACAGACTATAGTGGAAAAACTATAGTGGAAAGACTTTAGTGGACAGAATAAAGTGGAAAGACTAAAGTGGAAATACTAAAGTGTACAGAGAATAGTGGAAAGACTAAAGTGGAAATACTAAAGTGTACAGAGAATAGTGGAAAGACTAAAGTGGAAAGACTGTAGTGGACAGAATAAAGTGGAGACTATAGTGGAAAGACTAAAGTGGAAAGACTAAAGTGGACAGACTATAGTGGAAAGACTATAGTGGACAGAATAAAGTGGAGAGTATAGTGGAAAGAATAAAAAGGACAGAGAATAGTGGAACGACTAAAGTGGACAGACTATAGTGGAAACACTATAGTGGAAAGACTGTAGTGGACAGAATAAAGTGGAAACTATAGTGGAAAGACTAAAGTGGACAGAGAATAGTGGAAAGACTAAAGTGGACAGACTATAGTGGAAAGACTATAGTGGAAAGATTGTAGTGGACAGAATAAAGTGGAGACTACAATGGAAAGACTAAAGTGGAAATACTAAAGTGGACAGACTATAGTGGAAAGACTGTAGTGGACAGACTAAAGTGGAGACTATAGTGGAAAGACTAAAGTGGAAAGACTAAAGTGGACAGACTATAGTGGAAAGACTGAAGTGGACAGACTAAAGTGGACAAACTGAAGTGGAAAGACTAAAGTGGACAGACTATAGTGGAAAGACTATAGTGGAAAGACTGTAGTGGACAGACTAAAGTGGACAAACTGAAGTGGAAAGACTAAAGTGGACAGACTATAGTGGAAAGACTAAAGTGGAAAGACTAAAGTGGACAGACTATAGTGGAAAGACTGAAGTGGACAGACTAAAGTGGACAAACTGAAGTGGAAAGACTAAAGTGGACAGACTATAGTGGAAAGACTATATTGGAACGACTAAAGTGGAAAGACTAAAGTGGATAAACTATAGTGGAAAGACTGAAGTGGAAAGACTAAGTGGACAGACTAAAATGGAAAGACTATAGTGGAAAGACAAAAGTGGACAGACTATAGTGGAATGACTAAAGTGGACAGACTGAAGTGGAAAGACTATAGTGGAAAGACTAAAGTGGAAAGACTGTAGTGGACAGAATAAAGTGGAGACTATAGTGGAAAGACTAAAGTGGACAGAGAATGGTGGAAAGACTAAAGTGGACAGACTATAGTGGAAAGACTATAGTGGAAAGACTGTAGTGGACGGAATAAAGTGGAGACTATAGTGGAAAGACTAAA
This sequence comes from Branchinecta sandiegonensis, assembly GCA_030848855.1. NCBI lineage: Eukaryota > Metazoa > Arthropoda > Branchiopoda > Anostraca > Branchinectidae > Branchinecta > Branchinecta sandiegonensis. Next base: position 77,757 of record JAUPMV010000161.1, on the reverse strand, counting down.
GTGGAAAGACTAAAGTGGACAGAGAATAGTGGAAAGACTAAAGTGGAAAGACTGTAGTGGACAGAATAATGTTGAGACTATAGTGGAAAGACTAAAGTGGAAAGACTAAAGTGGACAGACTATAGTGGAAAGACTATAGTGGAAAGACTATAGTGGAAAGACTGTAGTGGACAGAATAAAGTGGAGACTATAGTGGAAAGACTAAAGTGGAAAGACTAAAGTGGACAGACTATAGTGGAAAGAATATAGTGGAAAGACTGTAGTGGACACAATAAAGTGGAGAGTATAGTGGAAAGAATAAAGTGGACAGAGAATAGTGGAAAGACTAAAGTTGACAGACTATAGTGGAAAGACTGTAGTGGACAGAATAAAGTGGAAAGACTAAAGTGGACAGACTATAGTGGAACGACTATAGTGGAAAGACTGTAGTGGACAGAATAAAGTGGAGACTATAGTGGAAAGACTTAAGTGGACAGAGAATTGTGGAAAGACTAAAGTGGACAGACTATAGTGGAAAGACTATAGTGGAAAGACTGTAGTGGACGGAATAAAGTGGAGACTACAGTGGAAATACTAAAGTGGAAAGACTAAAGTGGACAGATAATAGTGGAAAGACTAAAGTGGAAAGACTGTAGTGGACAGAATAAAGTTGAGACTATAGTGGAAAGACTAAAGTGGAAAGACTAAAGTGGACAGACTATAGTGGAAAGACTATAGTGGAAAGACTATAGTGGAAAGACTGTAGTAGACAGAAGAAAGTGGAGACTATAGTGGAAAGACTAAAGTGGAAAGACTAAAGTGGACAGACTATAGTGGAAAGACTGTAGTGGACAGACTAAAATGGAGACTATAGTGGAAAGACTAAAGTGGAAAGACTAAAGTGGAAAGACTGAAGTGGACAGACTAAAGTGGAAAAACTAAAGTGGAAAGACTAAAGTGGACAGACTATAGTGGAAAGACTATAGTGGAAAGACTGTAGTGGACACAATAAAGTATAGACTATAGTGGAAAGACTAAAGTGGACAGAGAATAGTGGAAAGACTAAAGTGGACAGAGTATAGTGGAAAGACTACAGTGGAAAGACTGTAGTGGACAGAATAAAGTGGAGACTATAGTGGAAAAACTAAAGTGGACAGAGAATAGTGGAAAGACTAAAGTGGAAAGACTGTAGTGGACAGAATAAAGTGGAGACTATAGTGGAAAGCCTAAAGTCGTCAGAGAATAGTGGAAAGACTAAAGTTAATAGACCATAGTGGAAAGACTATAGTTGAAAGACTGTAGTGGACAGAATAAAGTGGAGACTATTGTGGAAAGACTAAAGTGGACAGAGAATAGTGGAAAGACTAAAGTGGACAGACTATAGTGGAAAGACTAAAGTGGACAGACTAAAATGGAAAGACTAAAGTGGAAAGACTAAAGTGGACAGACTATATTGGAAAGACTGTAGTGGACAGAATAAAGTGGAGAGTATAGTGGAAAGAATAAAGTGGACAGAGAACAGTGGAAAGACTAAAGTGGACAGACTAAAGTGGACAGACTATAGTGGAAAGACTATAGTGGAGAGACTGTAGTGGACAGAATAAAGTGGAGACTATAGTGGAAAGACTAAAGTGGAAATACAAAAGTGGACAGAGAATCGTGGAAAGACTAAAGTGGAAAGACTAAAGTGGAGAGACTATAGTGGAAAGACTAAAGTGGACAGACTATAGTGGAAAGACTAAAGTGGACAGACGATAGTGGAAAGACTGTAGTGGACAGAATAAAGTGGAGACTATAGTGGAAAGACTAAAGTGGACAGAGAATAGTGGAAAGACTACAGTGGACAGACTATAGTGGAAAGACTAAAGTGGACAGACAAAAGTGGACAGACTATAGTGGAAATACTGTAGTGGACAGAATCAAGTGGAGAGTATAGTGGAAAGACTAAAGTGGAAAGGCTAAAGTGGACAGAGAATAGTGGAAAGACTAAATTGGAAAGACTGTAGTGAACCGAATAAAGTGGAAAGACTAAAGTGGACAGACTATAGTGGAAAAATTATAGTGGAAAGACTGTAGTGGACAGAATAAAGTGGAGACTATAGTGGAAAGACTAAAGTGGACAGAGAATAGTGGAAAGACTAAAGTGGACAGACTATAGTGGAAAGACTAAAGTGGACCGAATAAAGTGGAAAGACTAAAGTGGACAGACTATAGTGGAAAAACTATAGTGGAAAGACTGTAGTGGACAGAATAAAGTGGAAAGACTAAAGTGGAAATACTAAAGTGTACAGAGAATAGTGGAAAGACTAAAGTGGAAAGACTGTAGTGGACAGAATAAAGTGGAGACTATAGTGGAAAGACTAAAGTGGAAAGACTAAAGTGGACAGACTATAGTGGAAAGACTATAGTGGACAGACTATAGTGGAAAGACTACAGTGGAAAGACTGTAGTGGACAGAATAAAGTGGAGACTATAGTGGAAAAACTAAAGTGGACAGAGAATAGAGGAAAGACTGTAGTGGACAGAATAACGTGGAGACTATAGTTGAAAGCCTAAAGTGGTAAGAGAATAGTGGAAAGACTAAAGTTGATAGACTATAGTGGAAAGACTATAGTGGAAAGACTGTAGTGGACAGAATAAAGTGGAGAGTATAGTGGAAAGAATAAAGTGGACAGAGAATAGTGGAAAGACTAAAGTGGACAGACTATAGTGGAAAGACTGTAGTGGACAGAATAAAGTGGAAAGACTAAAGTGGACAGACTATAGTGGAACGACTATAGTGGAAAGACTGTAGTGGACAGAATAAAGTGGAGACTATAGTGGAAAGACTTAAGTGGACAGAGAATAGTGGAAAGACTAAAGTGGACAGACTATAGTGGAAAGACTATAGTGGAAAGACTGTAGTGGACGGAATAAAGTGGAGACTACAGTGGAAAGACTAAAGTGGAAAGACTAAAGTGGACAGAGAATAGTGGAAAGACTAAAGTGGAAAGACTGTAGTGGACAGAATAAAGTGGAGACTATAGTGGAAAGACTAAAGTGGAAAGACTAAAGTGGACAGACTATAGTGGAAAGACTATAGTGGACAGACTATAGTGGAAAGACTACAGTGGAAAGACTGTAGTGGACAGAATAAAGTGGAGACTATAGTGGAAAAACTAAAGTGGACAGAGAATAGAGGAAAGACTGTAGTGGACAGAATAAAGTGGAGACTATAGTTGAAAGCCTAAAGTGGTAAGAGAATAGTGGAAAGACTAAAGTTGATAGACTATAGTGGAAAGACTATAGTGGAAAGACTGTAGTGGACAGAATAAAGTGGAGAGTATAGTGGAAAGAATAAAGTGGACAGAGAATAGTGGAAAGACTAAAGTGGACAGACTATAGTGGAAAGACTGTAGTGGACAGAATAAAGTGGAAAGACTAAAGTGGACAGACTATAGTGGAACGACTATAGTGGAAAGACTGTAGTGGACAGAATAAAGTGGAGACTATAGTGGAAAGACTTAAGTGGACAGAGAATAGTGGAAAGACTAAAGTGGACAGACTATAGTGGAAAGACTATAGTGGAAAGACTGTAGTGGACGGAATAAAGTGGAGACTACAGTGGAAAGACTAAAGTGGAAAGACTAAAGTGGACAGAGAATAGTGGAAAGACTAAAGTGGAAAGACTGTAGTGGACAGAATAAAGTTGAGACTATAGTGGAAAGACTAAAGTGGAAAGACTAAAGTGGACAGACTATAGTGGAAAGACTATAGTGGAAAGACTATAGTGGAAAGACTGTAGTGGACAGAAGAAAGTGGAGACTATAGTGGAAAGACTAAAGTGGAAAGACTAAAGTGGACAGACTATAGTGGAAAGACTGTAGTGGACAGACTAAAATGGAGACTATAGTGGAAAGACTAAAGTGGAAAGACTAAAGTGGAAAGACTGAAGTGGACAGACTAAAGTGGAAAAACTAAAGTGGAAAGACTAAAGTGGACAGACTATAGTGGAAAGACTATAGTGGAAAGACTGTAGTGGACACAATAAAGTATAGACTATAGTGGAAAGACTAAAGTGGACAGAGAATAGTGGAAAGACTAAAGTGGACAGACTATAGTGGAAAGACTACAGTGGAAAGACTGTAGTGGACAGAATAAAGTGGAGACTATAGTGGAAAAACTAAAGTGGACAGAGAATAGTGGAAAGACTAAAGTGGAAAGACTGTAGTGGACAGAATAAAGTGGAGACTATAGTGGAAAGCCTAAAGTCGTCAGAGAATAGTGGAAAGACTAAAGTTAATAGACCATAGTGGAAAGACTATAGTTGAAAGACTGTAGTGGACAGAATAAAGTGGAGACTATTGTGGAAAGACTAAAGTGGACAGAGAATAGTGGAAAGACTAAACTGGACAGACTATAGTGGAAAGACTAAAGTGGACAGACTAAAATGGAAAGACTAAAGTGGAAAGACTAAAGTGGACAGACTATATTGGAAAGACTGTAGTGGACAGAATAAAGTGGAGAGTATAGTGGAAAGAATAAAGTGGACAGAGAACAGTGGAAAGACTAAAGTGGACAGACTAAAGTGGACAGACTATAGTGGAAAGACTATAGTGGAGAGACTGTAGTGGACAGAATAAAGTGGAGACTATAGTGGAAAGACTAAAGTGGAAATACAAAAGTGGACAGAGAATCGTGGAAAGACTAAAGTGGAAAGACTAAAGTGGAGAGACTATAGTGGAAAGACTAAAGTGGACAGACTATAGTGGAAAGACTAAAGTGGACAGACGATAGTGGAAAGACTGTAGTGGACAGAATAAAGTGGAGACTATAGTGGAAAGACTAAAGTGGACAGAGAATAGTGGAAAGACTACAGTGGACAGACTATAGTGGAAAGACTAAAGTGGACAGACAAAAGTGGACAGACTATAGTGGAAATACTGTAGTGGACAGAGTCAAGTGGAGAGTATAGTGGAAAGACTAAAGTGGAAAGGCTAAAGTGGACAGAGAATAGTGGAAAGACTAAATTGGAAAGACTGTAGTGAACCGAATAAAGTGGAAAGACTAAAGTGGACAGACTATAGTGGAAAAATTATAGTGGAAAGACTGTAGTGGACAGAATAAAGTGGAGACTATAGTGGAAAGACTAAAGTGGACAGAGAATAGTGGAAAGACTAAAGTGGACAGACTATAGTGGAAAGACTAAAGTGGACCGAATAAAGTGGAAAGACTAAAGTGGACAGACTATAGTGGAAAAACTATAGTGGAAAGACTGTAGTGGACAGAATAAAGTGGAAAGACTAAAGTGGAAATACTAAAGTGTACAGAGAATAGTGGAAAGACTAAAGTGGAAAGACTGTAGTGGACAGAATAAAGTGGAGACTATAGTGGAAAGACTAAAGTGGAAAGACTAAAGTGGACAGACTATAGTGGAAAGACTATAGTGGACAGAATAAAGTGGAGAGTATAGTGGAAAGAATAAAAAGGACAGAGAATAGTGGAACGACTAAAGTGGACAGACTATAGTGGAAAGACTATAGTGGAAAGACTGTAGTGGACAGAATAAAGTGGAAACTATAGTGGAAAGACTAAAGTGGACAGAGAATAGTGGAAAGACTAAAGTGGACAGACTATAGTGGAAAGACTATAGTGGAAAGATTGTAGTGGACATAATAAAGTGGAGACTACAATGGAAAGACTAAAGTGGAAATACTAAAGTGGACAGACTATAGTGGAAAGACTGTAGTGGACAGACTAAAGTGGAGACTATAGTGGAAAGACTAAAGTGGAAAGACTAAAGTGGACAGACTATAGTGGAAAGACTGAAGTGGACAGACTAAAGTGGACAAACTGAAGTGGAAAGACTAAAGTGGACAGACTATAGTGGAAAGACTATAGTGGAAAGACTGTAGTGGACAGACTAAAGTGGACAAACTGAAGTGGAAAGACTAAAGTGGACAGACTATAGTGGAAAGACTAAAGTGGACAGAGAATAGTGGAAAGACTAAAGTGGAAAGACTGTAGTGGACAGAATAAAGTTGAGACTATAGTGGAAAGACTAAAGTGGAAAGACTAAAGTGGACAGACTATAGTGGAAAGACTATAGTGGAAAGACTATAGTGGAAAGACTGTAGTGGACAGAATAAAGTGGAGACTATAGTGGAAAGATTAAAGTGGAAAGACTAAAGTGGACAGACTATAGTGGAAAGACTATAGTGGAAAGACTGTAGTGGACGGAAGAAAGTGGAGACGATAGTGGAAAGACTAAAGTGGAAAGACTAAAGTGGACAGAGAATAGTGGAAAGACTAAAGTGGAAAGACTGTAGTGGACAGAATAAAGTTGAGACTATAGTGGAAGGACTAAAGTGGAAAGACTAAAGTGGACAGACTATAGTGGAAAGACTATAGTGGAAAGACTAAAGTGGACAGACAATAGTGGAAAGACTGTAGTGGACAGACTAAAGTGGAGACTATAGTGGAAAGACTGTAGTGGACAGAATAAATTTGAGACTATAGTGGAAGGACTAAAGTGGACAGAATAAAGTGGAGACTATACTGGAAAGACTAAAGTGGAAAGACTAAAGTGGACAGACAATAGTGGAAAGACTGTAGTGGACAGACTAAAGTGGAGACTATAGTGGAAAGACTAAAGTGGAAAGACTAAAGTGGACAGACTATAGTGGAAAGACTGAAGTGGAGAGACTAAAGTGGAAAAACTAAAGTGGAAAGACTAAAGTGGACAGACTATAGTGGAAAGACTATAGTGGAAAGACAGTAGTGGAAACAATAAAGTGTAGACTATAGTGGAAAGACTAAAGTGGACAGAGAATAGTGGAAAGACTAAAGTGGACAGACTATAGTGGAAAGACTACAGTGGAAAGACTGTAGTGGACAGAATAAAGTGGAGACTATAGTGGAAAAACTAAAGTGGACAGAGAATAGTGGAAAGACTGTAGTGGACAGAATAAAGTGGAGACTATAGTGGAAAGACTAAAGTGGAAATACAAAAGTGGACAGAGAATCGTGGAAAGACTAAAGTGGAAAGACTAAAGTGGAGAGACTATAGTGGAAAGACTAAAGTGGACAGACTATAGTGGAAAGACTAAAGTGGACAGACGATAGTGGAAAGACTGTAGTGGACAGAATAAAGTGGAGACTATAGTGGAAAGACTAAAGTGGACAGAGAATAGTGGAAAGACTACAGTGGACAGACTATAGTGGAAAGACTAAAGTGGACAGACAAAAGTGGACAGACTATAGTGGAAATACTGTAGTGGACAGAGTCAAGTGGAGAGTATAGTGGAAAGACTAAAGTGGAAAGGCTAAAGTGGACAGAGAATAGTGGAAAGACTAAATTGGAAAGACTGTAGTGAACCGAATAAAGTGGAAAGACTAAAGTGGACAGACTATAGTGGAAAAATTATAGTGGAAAGACTGTAGTGGACAGAATAAAGTGGAGACTATAGTGGAAAGACTAAAGTGGACAGAGAATAGTGGAAAGACTAAAGTGGACAGACTATAGTGGAAAGACTAAAGTGGACCGAATAAAGTGGAAAGACTAAAGTGGACAGACTATAGTGGAAAAACTATAGTGGAAAGACTGTAGTGGACAGAATAAAGTGGAAAGACTAAAGTGGAAATACTAAAGTGTACAGAGAATAGTGGAAAGACTAAAGTGGAAAGACTGTAGTGGACAGAATAAAGTGGAGACTATAGTGGAAAGACTAAAGTGGAAAGACTAAAGTGGACAGACTATAGTGGAAAGACTATAGTGGACAGAATAAAGTGGAGAGTATAGTGGAAAGAATAAAAAGGACAGAGAATAGTGGAACGACTAAAGTGGACAGACTATAGTGGAAAGACTATAGTGGAAAGACTGTAGTGGACAGAATAAAGTGGAAACTATAGTGGAAAGACTAAAGTGGACAGAGAATAGTGGAAAGACTAAAGTGGACAGACTATAGTGGAAAGACTATAGTGGAAAGATTGTAGTGGACATAATAAAGTGGAGACTACAATGGAAAGACTAAAGTGGAAATACTAAAGTGGACAGACTATAGTGGAAAGACTGTAGTGGACAGACTAAAGTGGAGACTATAGTGGAAAGACTAAAGTGGAAAGACTAAAGTGGACAGACTATAGTGGAAAGACTGAAGTGGACAGACTAAAGTGGACAAACTGAAGTGGAAAGACTAAAGTGGACAGACTATAGTGGAAAGACTATAGTGGAAAGACTGTAGTGGACAGACTAAAGTGGACAAACTGAAGTGGAAAGACTAAAGTGGACAGACTATAGTGGAAAGACTAAAGTGGACAGAGAATAGTGGAAAGACTAAAGTGGAAAGACTGTAGTGGACAGAATAAAGTTGAGACTATAGTGGAAAGACTAAAGTGGAAAGACTAAAGTGGACAGACTATAGTGGAAAGACTATAGTGGAAAGACTATAGTGGAAAGACTGTAGTGGACAGAATAAAGTGGAGACTATAGTGGAAAGATTAAAGTGGAAAGACTAAAGTGGACAGACTATAGTGGAAAGACTATAGTGGAAAGACTGTAGTGGACGGAAGAAAGTGGAGACGATAGTGGAAAGACTAAAGTGGAAAGACTAAAGTGGACAGAGAATAGTGGAAAGACTAAAGTGGAAAGACTGTAGTGGACAGAATAAAGTTGAGACTATAGTGGAAGGACTAAAGTGGAAAGACTAAAGTGGACAGACTATAGTGGAAAGACTATAGTGGAAAGACTAAAGTGGACAGACAATAGTGGAAAGACTGTAGTGGACAGACTAAAGTGGAGACTATAGTGGAAAGACTGTAGTGGACAGAATAAATTTGAGACTATAGTGGAAGGACTAAAGTGGACAGAATAAAGTGGAGACTATACTGGAAAGACTAAAGTGGAAAGACTAAAGTGGACAGACAATAGTGGAAAGACTGTAGTGGACAGACTAAAGTGGAGACTATAGTGGAAAGACTAAAGTGGAAAGACTAAAGTGGACAGACTATAGTGGAAAGACTGAAGTGGAGAGACTAAAGTGGAAAAACTAAAGTGGAAAGACTAAAGTGGACAGACTATAGTGGAAAGACTATAGTGGAAAGACAGTAGTGGAAACAATAAAGTGTAGACTATAGTGGAAAGACTAAAGTGGACAGAGAATAGTGGAAAGACTAAAGTGGACAGACTATAGTGGAAAGACTACAGTGGAAAGACTGTAGTGGACAGAATAAAGTGGAGACTATAGTGGAAAAACTAAAGTGGACAGAGAATAGTGGAAAGACTGTAGTGGACAGAATAAAGTGGAGACTATAGTGGAAAGCCTAAAGTGGTCAGAGAATAGTGGAAAGACTAAAGTTGATAGACTATAGTGGAAAGACTATAGTTGAAAGACTGTAGTGGACAGAATAAAGTTGAGAGTATAGTGGAAAGAATAAAGTGGACAGAGAATAGTGGAAAGACTAAAGTGGACAGACTATAGTGGAAAGACTGTAGTGGACAGAATAAAGTGGAAAGAACAGAATAAAGTGAACAGACTATAGTGGAAAGACTATAATGGAAAGACTTTAGTGGACAGAATAAAGTGGAGACTATAGTGGAAAGACTAAAGTGGACAGAGAATAGTGTAAAGACTAAAGTAGCCAGACTATAGTGGAAAGACTATAGTGGAAAGACTATAGTGGAAAGACTGTAGTGGACGGAATAAAGTGGAGACTATAGTGGAAAGACTAAAGTGGAAAGACTAAAGTGGACAGACTATAGTGGAAAGACTATAGTGGACAGACTATAGTGGAAAGACTACAGTGGAAAGACTGTAGTGGACAGAATAAAGTGGAGACTATAGTGGAAAAACTAAAGTGGACAGAGAATAGAGGAAAGACTGTAGTGGACAGAATAAAGTGGAGACTATAGTTGAAAGCCTAAAGTGGTAAGAGAATAGTGGAAAGACTAAAGTTGATAGACTATAGTGGAAAGACTATAGTGGAAAGACTGTAGTGGACAGAATAAAGTGGAGAGTATAGTGGAAAGAATAAAGTGGACAGAGAATAGTGGAAAGACTAAAGTGGACAGACTATAGTGGAAAGACTGTAGTGGACAGAATAAAGTGGAAAGACTAAAGTGGACAGACTATAGTGGAACGACTATAGTGGAAAGACTGTAGTGGACAGAATAAAGTGGAGACTATAGTGGAAAGACTTAAGTGGACAGAGAATAGTGGAAAGACTAAAGTGGACAGACTATAGTGGAAAGACTATAGTGGAAAGACTGTAGTGGACGGAATAAAGTGGAGACTACAGTGGAAAGACTAAAGTGGAAAGACTAAAGTGGACAGAGAATAGTGGAAAGACTAAAGTGGAGAGACTGTAGTGGACAGAATAAAGTTGAGACTATAGTGGAAAGACTAAAGTGGAAAGACCAAAGTGGACAGACTATAGTGGAAAGACTATAGTGGAAAGACTATAGTGGAAAGACTGTAGTGGACAGAAGAAAGTGGAGACTATAGTGGAAAGACTAAAGTGGAAAGACTAAAGTGGACAGACTATAGTGGAAAGACTGTAGTGGACAGACTAAAATGGAGACTATAGTGGAAAGACTAAAGTGGAAAGACTAAAGTGGAAAGACTGAAGTGGACAGACTAAAGTGGAAAAACTAAAGTGGAAAGACTAAAGTGGACAGACTATAGTGGAAAGACTATAGTGGAAAGACTGTAGTGGACACAATAAAGTATAGACTATAGTGGAAAGACTAAAGTGGACAGAGAATAGTGGAAAGACTAAAGTGGACAGACTATAGTGGAAAGACTACAGTGGAAAGACTGTAGTGGACAGAATAAAGTGGAGACTATAGTGGAAAAACTAAAGTGGACAGAGAATAGTGGAAAGACTAAAGTGGAAAGACTGTAGTGGACAGAATAAAGTGGAGACTATAGTGGAAAGCCTAAAGTCGTCAGAGAATAGTGGAAAGACTAAAGTTAATAGACCATAGTGGAAAGACTATAGTTGAAAGACTGTAGTGGAAAGAATAAAGTGGAGACTATTGTGGAAAGACTAAAGTGGACAGAGAATAGTGGAAAGACTAAAGTGGACAGACTATAGTGGAAAGACTAAAGTGGACAGACTATATTGGAAAGACTGTAGTGGACAGAATAAAGTGGAGAGTATAGTGGAAAGAATAAAGTGGACAGAGAACAGTGGAAAGACTAAAGTGGACAGACTAAAGTGGACAGACTATAGTGGAAAGACTATAGTGGAGAGACTGTAGTGGACAGAATAAAGTGGAGACTATAGTGGAAAGACTAAAGTGGAAATACAAAAGTGGACAGAGAATCGTGGAAAGACTAAAGTGGAAAGACTAAAGTGGAGAGACTATAGTGGAAAGACTAAAGTGGACAGACTATAGTGGAAAGACTAAAGTGGACAGACGATAGTGGAAAGACTGTAGTGGACAGAATAAAGTGGAGACTATAGTGGAAAGACTAAAGTGGACAGAGAATAGTGGAAAGACTACAGTGGACAGACTATAGTGGAAAGACTAAAGTGGACAGACAAAAGTGGACAGACTATAGTGGAAATACTGTAGTGGACAGAATCAAGTGGAGAGTATAGTGGAAAGACTAAAGTGGAAAGGCTAAAGTGGACAGAGAATAGTGGAAAGACTAAATTGGAAAGACTGTAGTGAACCGAATAAAGTGGAAAGACTAAAGTGGACAGACTATAGTGGAAAAATTATAGTGGAAAGACTGTAGTGGACAGAATAAAGTGGAGACTATAGTGGAAAGACTAAAGTGGACAGAGAATAGTGGAAAGACTAAAGTGGACAGACTATAGTGGAAAGACTAAAGTGGACCGAATAAAGTGGAAAGACTAAAGTGGACAGACTATAGTGGAAAAACTATAGTGGAAAGACTGTAGTGGACAGAATAAAGTGGAAAGACTAAAGTGGAAATACTAAAGTGTACAGAGAATAGTGGAAAGACTAAAGTGGAAAGACTGTAGTGGACAGAATAAAGTGGAGACTATAGTGGAAAGACTAAAGTGGAAAGACTAAAGTGGACAGACTATAGTGGAAAGACTATAGTGGACAGAATAAAGTGGAGAGTATAGTGGAAAGAATAAAAAGGACAGAGAATAGTGGAACGACTAAAGTGGACAGACTATAGTGGAAAGACTATAGTGGAAAGACTGTAGTGGACAGAATAAAGTGGAAACTATAGTGGAAAGACTAAAGTGGACAGAGAATAGTGGAAAGACTAAAGTGGACAGACTATAGTGGAAAGACTATAGTGGAAAGATTGTAGTGGACATAATAAAGTGGAGACTACAATGGAAAGACTAAAGTGGAAATACAAAAGTGGACAGAGAATCGTGGAAAGACTAAAGTGGACAGACTATAGTGGAAAGACTATAGTGGAAAGACTAAAGTGGACAGACAATAGTGGAAAGACTGTAGTGGACAGACTAAAGTGGAGACTATAGTGGAAAGACTGTAGTGGACAGAATAAAGTTGAGACTATAGTGGAAGGACTAAAGTGGACAGAATAAAGTGGAGACTATACTGGAAAGACTAAAGTGGAAAGACTAAAGTGGACAGACAATAGTGGAAAGACTGTAGTGGACAGACTAAAGTGGAGACTATAGTGGAAAGACTAAAGTGGAAAGACTAAAGTGGATAGACTATAGTGGAAAGACTGAAGTGGAGAGACTAAAGTGGAAAAACTAAAGTGGAAAGACTAAAGTGGACAGAATATAGTGGAAAGACTATAGTGGAAAGACAGTAGTGGAAACAATAAAGTGTAGACTATAGTGGAAAGACTAAAGTGGACAGAGAATAGTGGAAAGACTAAAGTGGACAGACTATAGTGGAAAGACTACAGTGGAAAGACTGTAGTGGACAGAATAAAGTGGAGACTATAGTGGAAAAACTAAAGTGGACAGAGAATAGTGGAAAGACTGTAGTGGACAGAATAAAGTGGAGACTATAGTGGAAAGCCTAAAGTGGTCAGAGAATAGTGGAAAGACTAAAGTTGATAGACTATAGTGGAAAGACTATAGTTGAAAGACTGTAGTGGACAGAATAAAGTTGAGAGTATAGTGGAAAGAATAAAGTGGACAGAGAATAGTGGAAAGACTAAAGTGGACAGACTATAGTGGAAAGACTGTAGTGGACAGAATAAAGTGGAAAGACTAAAGTGAACAGACTATAGTGGAAAGACTATAATGGAAAGACTTTAGTGGACAGTATAAAGTGGAGACTATAGTGGAAAGACTAAAGTGGACAGAGAATAGTGTAAAGACTAAAGTAGCCAGACTATAGTGGAAAGACTATAGTGGAAAGACTATAGTGGAAAGACTGTAGTGGACGGAATAAAGTGGAGACTATAGTGGAAAGACTAAAGTGGAAAGACTAAAGTGGACAGACTATAGTGGAAAGACTATATTGGACAGACTATAGTGGAAAGACTACAGTGGAAAGACTGTAGTGGACAGAATAAAGTGGAGACTATAGTGGAAAAACTAAAGTGGACAGAGAATAGAGGAAAGACTGTAGTGGACAGAATAAAGTGGAGACTATAGTTGAAAGCCTAAAGTGGTAAGAGAATAGTGGAAAGACTAAAGTTGATAGACTATAGTGGAAAGACTATAGTGGAAAGACTGTAGTGGACAGAATAAAGTGGAGAGTATAGTGGAAAGAATAAAGTGGACAGAGAATAGTGGAAAGACTAAAGTGGACAGACTATAGTGGAAAGACTGTAGTGGACAGAATAAAGTGGAAAGACTAAAGTGGACAGACTATAGTGGAACGACTATAGTGGAAAGACTGTAGTGGACAGAATAAAGTGGAGACTATAGTGGAAAGACTTAAGTGGACAGAGAATAGTGGAAAGACTAAAGTGGACAGACTATAGTGGAAAGACTATAGTGGAAAGACTGTAGTGGACGGAATAAAGTGGAGACTACAGTGGAAAGACTAAAGTGGAAAGACTAAAGTGGACAGAGAATAGTGGAAAGACTAAAGTGGAAAGACTGTAGTGGACAGAATAAAGTGGAGAGTATAGTGGAAAGAATAAAGTGGACAGAGAATAGTGGAAAGACTAAAGTGGACAGACTATAGTGGAAAGACTGTAGTGGACAGAATAAAGTGGAAAGACTAAAGTGGACAGACTATAGTGGAACGACTATAGTGGAAAGACTGTAGTGGACAGAATAAAGTGGAGACTATAGTGGAAAGACTTAAGTGGACAGAGAATAGTGGAAAGACTAAAGTGGACAGACTATAGTGGAAAGACTATAGTGGAAAGACTGTAGTGGACGGAATAAAGTGGAGACTACAGTGGAAAGACTAAAGTGGAAAGACTAAAGTGGACAGAGAATAGTGGAAAGACTAAAGTGGAAAGACTGTAGTGGACAGAATAAAGTTGAGACTATAGTGGAAAGACTAAAGTGGAAAGACTAAAGTGGACAGACTATAGTGGAAAGACTATAGTGGAAAGACTATAGTGGAAAGACTGTAGTGGACAGAAGAAAGTGGAGACTATAGTGGAAAGACTAAAGTGGAAAGACTAAAGTGGACAGACTATAGTGGAAAGACTGTAGTGGACAGACTAAAATGGAGACTATAGTGGAAAGACTAAAGTGGAAAGACTAAAGTGGAAAGACTGAAGTGGACAGACTAAAGTGGAAAAACTAAAGTGGAAAGACTAAAGTGGACAGACTATAGTGGAAAGACTATAGTGGAAAGACTGTAGTGGACACAATAAAGTATAGACTATAGTGGAAAGACTAAAGTGGACAGAGAATAGTGGAAAGACTAAAGTGGACAGACTATAGTGGAAAGACTACAGTGGAAAGACTGTAGTGGACAGAATAAAGTGGAGACTATAGTGGAAAAACTAAAGTGGACAGAGAATAGTGGAAAGACTAAAGTGGAAAGACTGTAGTGGACAGAATAAAGTGGAGACTATAGTGGAAAGCCTAAAGTCGTCAGAGAATAGTGGAAAGACTAAAGTTAATAGACCATAGTGGAAAGACTATAGTTGAAAGACTGTAGTGGACAGAATAAAGTGGAGACTATTGTGGAAAGACTAAAGTGGACAGAGAATAGTGGAAAGACTAAAGTGGACAGACTATAGTGGAAAGACTAAAGTGGACAGACTAAAATGGAAAGACTAAAGTGGAAAGACTAAAGTGGACAGACTATATTGGAAAGACTGTAGTGGACAGAATAAAGTGGAGAGTATAGTGGAAAGAATAAAGTGGACAGAGAACAGTGGAAAGACTAAAGTGGACAGACTAAAGTGGACAGACTATAGTGGAAAGACTATAGTGGAGAGACTGTAGTGGACAGAATAAAGTGGAGACTATAGTGGAAAGACTAAAGTGGAAATACAAAAGTGGACAGAGAATCGTGGAAAGACTAAAGTGGAAAGACTAAAGTGGAGAGACTATAGTGGAAAGACTAAAGTGGACAGACTATAGTGGAAAGACTAAAGTGGACAGACGATAGTGGAAAGACTGTAGTGGACAGAATAAAGTGGAGACTATAGTGGAAAGACTAAAGTGGACAGAGAATAGTGGAAAGACTACAGTGGACAGACTATAGTGGAAAGACTAAAGTGGACAGACAAAAGTGGACAGACTATAGTGGAAATACTGTAGTGGACAGAATCAAGTGGAGAGTATAGTGGAAAGACTAAAGTGGAAAGGCTAAAGTGGACAGAGAATAGTGGAAAGACTAAATTGGAAAGACTGTAGTGAACCGAATAAAGTGGAAAGACTAAAGTGGACAGACTATAGTGGAAAAATTATAGTGGAAAGACTGTAGTGGACAGAATAAAGTGGAGACTATAGTGGAAAGACTAAAGTGGACAGAGAATAGTGGAAAGACTAAAGTGGACAGACTATAGTGGAAAGACTAAAGTGGACCGAATAAAGTGGAAAGACTAAAGTGGACAGACTATAGTGGACAAACTATAGTGGAAAGACTGTAGTGGACAGAATAAAGTGGAAAGACTAAAGTGGAAATACTAAAGTGTACAGAGAATAGTGGAAAGACTAAAGTGGAAAGACTGTAGTGGACAGAATAAAGTGGAGACTATAGTGGAAAGACTAAAGTGGAAAGACTAAAGTGGACAGACTATAGTGGAAAGACTATAGTGGACAGAATAAAGTGGAGAGTATAGTGGAAAGAATAAAAAGGACAGAGAATAGTGGAACGACTAAAGTGGACAGACTATAGTGGAAAGACTATAGTGGAAAGACTGTAGTGGACAGAATAAAGTGGAAACTATAGTGGAAAGACTAAAGTGGACAGAGAATAGTGGAAAGACTAAAGTGGACAGACTATAGTGGAAAGACTATAGTGGAAAGATTGTAGTGGACATAATAAAGTGGAGACTACAATGGAAAGACTAAAGTGGAAATACTAAAGTGGACAGACTATAGTGGAAAGACTGTAGTGGACAGACTAAAGTGGAGACTATAGTGGAAAGACTAAAGTGGAAAGACTAAAGTGGACAGACTATAGTGGAAAGACTGAAGTGGACAGACTAAAGTGGACAAACTGAAGTGGAAAGACTAAAGTGGACAGACTATAGTGGAAAGACTATAGTGGAAAGACTGTAGTGGACAGACTAAAGTGGACAAACTGAAGTGGAAAGACTAAAGTGGACAGACTATGGTGGAAAGACTAAAGTGGACAGAGAATAGTGGAAAGACTAAAGTGGAAAGACTGTAGTGGACAGAATAAAGTTGAGACTATAGTGGAAAGACTAAAGTGGAAAGACTAAAGTGGACAGACTATAGTGGAAAGACTATAGTGGAAAGACTATAGTGGAAAGACTGTATTGGACAGAATAAAGTGGAGACTATAGTGGAAAGATTAAAGTGGAAAGACTAAAGTGGACAGACTATAGTGGAAAGACTATAGTGGAAAGACTGTAGTGGACGGAAGAAAGTGGAGACGATAGTGGAAAGACTAAAGTGGAAAGACTAAAGTGGACAGAGAATAGTGAAAGACTAAAGTGGAAAGACTGTAGTGGACAGAATAAAGTTGAGACTGTAGTGGAAGGACTAAAGTGGAAAGACTAAAGTGGACAGACTATAGTGGAAAGACTATAGTGGAAAGACTAAAGTGGACAGACAATAGTGGAAAGACTGTAGTGGACAGACTAAAGTGGAGACTATAGTGGAAAGACTGTAGTGGACAGAATAAAGTTGAGACTATAGTGGAAGGACTAAAGTGGACAGAATAAAGTGGAGACTATACTGGAAAGACTAAAGTGGAAAGACTAAAGTGGACAGACAATAGTGGAAAGACTGTAGTGGACAGACTAAAGTGGAGACTATAGTGGAAAGACTAAAGTGGAAAGACTAAAGTGGACAGACTATAGTGGAAAGACTGAAGTGGAGAGACTAAAGTGGAAAAACTAAAGTGGAAAGACTAAAGTGGACAGACTATAGTGGAAAGACTATAGTGGAAAGACAGTAGTGGAAACAATAAAGTGTAGACTATAGTGGAAAGACTAAAGTGGACAGAGAATAGTGGAAAGACTAAAGTGGACAGACTATAGTGGAAAGACTACAGTGGAAAGACTGTAGTGGACAGAATAAAGTGGAGACTATAGTGGAAAAACTAAAGTGGACAGAGAATAGTGGAAAGACTGTAGTTTACAGAATAAAGTGGAGACTATAGTGGAAAGCCTAAAGTGGTCAGAGAATAGTGGAAAGACTAAAGTTGATAGACTATAGTGGAAAGACTATAGTTGAAAGACTGTAGTGGACAGAATAAAGTTGAGAGTATAGTGGAAAGAATAAAGTGGACAGAGAATAGTGGAAAGACTAAAGTGGACAGACTATAGTGGAAAGACTGTAGTGGACAGAATAAAGTGGAAAGACTAAAGTGAACAGACTATAGTGGAAAGACTATAATGGAAAGACTTTAGTGGACAGAATAAAGTGGAGACTATAGTGGAAAGACTAAAGTGGACAGAGAATAGTGTAAAGACTAAAGTAGCCAGACTATAGTGGAAAGACTATAGTGGAAAGACTATAGTGGAAAGACTGTAGTGGACGGAATAAAGTGGAGACTATAGTGGAAAGACTAAAGTAGACAGAGAATAGTGTAAAGACTAAAGTGGAAAGACTGTAGTGGACAGAATAAAGTTGAGACTATAGTGGAAAGACTAAAGTGGAAAGACTAAAGTGGACAGACTATAGTGGAAAGACTATAGTGGAAAGACTATAATGGAAAGACTGTAGTGGACAGAATAAAGTGGAGACTATAGTGGAAAGACTAAAGTGGAAAGACTAAAGTGGACAGCCTATAGTGGAAAGACTGTAGTGGACAGACTAAAGTGGAGACTATGGTGGAAAGACTAAAGTGGAAAGACTAAAGTGGACAGACTATAGTGGAAAGACTGAAGTGGACAGACTAAAGTGGAAAAACTAAAGTGGAAAGACTAAAGTGGACAGACTGTAGTGGAAAGACTATAGTGGAAAGACTGTAGTGGACACAATAAAGTGTAGACTATAGTGGAAAGACTAAAGTGGACAGAGAATAGTGGAAAGACTAAAGTGGACAGACTATAGTGGAAAGACTACAGTGGAAAGACTGTAGTGGACAGAATAAAGTGGAGACTATAGTGGAAAAACTAAAGTGGACAGAGAATAGTGGAAAGACTAAAGTGGAAAGACTGTAGTGGACAGAATAAAGTGGAGACTATAGTGGAAAGCCTAAAGTCGTCAGAGAATAGTGGAAAGACTAAAGTTAATAGACTATAGTGGAAAGACTATAGTGGAAAGACTATAGTGGACAGAATAAAGTGGAGAGTATAGTGGAAAGAATAAAGTGGACAAAGAATAGTGGAAAGACTTAAGTGGACAGACTATAGTGGAAAGACTGTAGTGGACAGAATAAAGTGGAAAGACTAAAGTGGACAGACTATAGTGGAAAGAGTATAGTGGAAAGACTGTAGTGGACAGAATAAAGTGGAGACTATAGTGGAAAGACTAAAGTGGACAGACTATAGTGGAAAGACTAAAGTGGACAGACTATAGTGGAAAGACTATAGTGGAAAGACTATAATGGAAAGACTTTAGTGGACAGAATAAAGTGGAGACTATAGTGGAAAGACTAAAGTGGACAGAGAATAGTGTAAAGACTAAAGTGGCCAGACTATAGTGGAAAGACTATAGTGGAAAGACTGTAGTGGACGGAATAAAGTGGAGACTATAGTGGAAAGACTAAAGTGGACAGAGAATAGTGGAAAGACTAAAGTGGAAAGACTGTAGTGGACAGAATAAAGTTGAGACTATAGTGGAAAGACTAAAGTGGAGAGACTAAAGTGGACAGACTATAGTGGAAAGACTATAGTGGAAAGACTATAATGGAAAGACTGTAGTGGACAGAATAAAGTGGAGACTATAGTGGAAAGACTAAAGTGGAAAGACTAAAGTGGACAGCCTATAGTGGAAAGACTGTAGTGGACAGACTAAAGTGGAGACTATGGTGGAAAGACTAAAGTGGAAAGACTAAAGTGGACAGACTATAGTGGAAAGACTGAAGTGGACAGACTAAAGTGGAAAAACTAAAGTGGAAAGACTAAAGTGGACAGACTGTAGTGGAAAGACTATAGTGGAAAGACTGTAGTGGACACAATAAAGTGTAGACTATAGTGGAAAGACTAAAGTGGACAGAGAATAGTGGAAAGACTAAAGTGGACAGACTATAGTGGAAAGACTACAGTGGAAAGACTGTAGTGGACAGAATAAAGTGGAGACTATAGTGGAAAAACTAAAGTGGACAGAGAATAGTGGAAAGACTAAAGTGGAAAGACTGTAGTGGACAGAATAAAGTGAAGACTATAGTGGAAAGCCAAAAGTGGTCAGAGAATAGTGGAAAGACTAAAGTTGATAGACTATAGTGGAAAGACTATAGTGGAAAGACTGTAGTGGACAGAATAAAGTGGAGAGTATAGTGGAAAGAATAAAGTGGAATGAGAATAGTGGAAAGACTAAAGTGGACAGACTATAGTGGAAAGACTATAGTGGAAAGACTGTAGTGGACGGAATAAAGTGGAGACTACAGTGGAAAGACTAAAGTGGACAGAGAATAGTGGAAAGACTAAAGTGGAAAGACTGTAGTGGACAGAATAAAGTTGAGACTATAGTGGAAAGACTAAAGTGGAAAGACTAAAGTGGACAGACTATAGTGGAAAGACTATAGTGGAAAGACTATAGTGGAAAGACTGTAGTGGACAGAATAAAGTGGAGACTATAGTGGAAAGACTAAAGTGGAAAGACTAAAGTGGACAGACTATAGTGGAAAGACTGTAGTGGACAGACTAAAATGGAGACTATAGTGGAAAGACTAAAGTGGAAAGACTAAAGTGGACAGACTATAGTGGAAAGACTGAAGTGGACAGACTAAAGTGGAAAAACTAAAGTGGAAAGACTAAAGTGGACAGACTATAGTGGAAAGACTATAGTGGAAAGACTGTAGTGGACACAATAAAGTATAGACTATAGTGGAAAGACTAAAGTGGACAGAGAATAGTGGAAAGACTAAAGTGGACAGACTATAGTGGAAAGACTATAGTGGAAAGACTGTAGTGGACACAATAAAGTGTAGACGATAGTGGAAAGACTAAAGTGGACAGAGAATAGTGGAAAGACTAAAGTGGACAGACTATAGTGGAAAGACTACAGTGGAAAGACTGTAGTGGACAGAATAAAGTGGAGACTATAGTGGAAAGACTAAAGTGGACAGAGAATAGTGGAAAGACTAAAGTGGAAAGACTTTAGTGGACAGAATAAAGTGGAGACTATAGTGGAAAAACTAAAGTGGACAGATAATAGTGGAAAGACTAAAGTGGAAAGACTGTAGAGGACAGAATAAAGTGGAGACTATAGTGGAAAGCCTAAAGTCGTCAGAGAATAGTGGAAAGACTAAAGTTAATAGACTATAGTGGAAAGACTATAGTGGAAAGACTATAGTGGACAGAATAAAGTGGAGAGTATAGTGAAAAGAATAAAGTGGACAAAGAATAGTGGAAAGACTTAAGTGGACAGACTATAGTGGAAAGACTGTAGTGGAAAGAATAAAGTGGAAAGACTAAAGTGGACAGACTATAGTGGAAAGACTATAGTGGAAAGACTGTAGTGGACAGAATAAAGTGGAGACTATAGTGGAAAGACTAAAATGGACAGACTATAGTGGAAAGACTAAAGTGGACAGACTATAGTGGAAAGACTATAGTGGAAAGACTGTAGTGGACACAATAAAGTGTAGACGATAGTGGAAAGACTAAAGTGGACAGAGAATAGTGGAAAGACTAAAGTGGACAGACTATAGTGGAAAGACTACAGTGGAAAGACTGTAGTGGACAGAATAAAGTGGAGACTATAGTGGAAAGACTAAAGTGGACAGAGAATAGTGGAAAGACTAAAGTGGAAAAACTGTAGTGGACAGAATAAAGTGGAGACTATAGTGGAACGACTAAAGTGGAAAGACCAAAGTGGACAGACTATAGTGGAAAGACTGAAGTGGAAAGACTAAGTGGACAGACTAAAATGGAAAGACTATATTAGAAAGACTAAAGTGGACAGACTATAGTGGAAAGACTAAAGTGGACAGACTGAAGTGGAAAGACTATAGTGGAAAGACTAAAGTGGAAAGACTGTAGTGGACAGAATAAAGTGGAGACTATAGTGGAAAGACTAAAGTGGACAGAGAATAGTGGAAAGACTAAAGTGGACAGACTATAGTGGAAAGACTATAGTGGAAAGACTGTAGTGGACGGAAGAAAGTGGAGACGATAGTGGAAAGACTAAAGTGGAAAGACTAAAGTGGACAGAGAATAGTGGAAATACTAAAGTGGAAAGACTGTAGTGGACAGAATAAAGTTGAGACTGTAGTGGAAAGACTAAAGTGGAAAGACTAAAGTGGACAGACTATAGTGGAAAGACTATAGTGGAAAGACTATAGTGGATAGACTGTAGTGGACAGAATAAAGTGGAGACTATACTGGAAAGACTAAAGTGGACAGACAATAGTGGAAAGACTGTAGTGGACAGACTAAAGTGGAGACTATAGTGGAAAGACTAAAGTGGAAAGACTAAAGTGGACAGACTATCGTGGAAAGACTGAAGTGGACAGACTAAAGTGGAAAAAATAAAGTGGAAAGACTAAAGTGGACAGACTATAGTGGAAAGACTATAGTGGAAAGACAGTAGTGGAAACAATAAAGTGTAGACTATAGTGGAAAGACTAAAGTGGACAGAGAATAGTGGAAAGACTAAAGTGGACAGACTATAGTGGAAAGACTACAGTGGAAAGACTGTAGTGGACAGAATAAAGTGGAGACTATAGTGGAAAAACTAAAGTGGACAGAGAATAGTGGAAAGACTGTAGTGGACAGAATAAAGTGGAGACTATAGTGGAAAGCCTAAAGTGGTCAGAGATATTGGAAAGACTAAAGTTGATAGACTATAGTGGAAAGACTATAGTGGAAAGACTGTAGTGGACAGAATAAAGTGGAGAGTATAGTGGAAAGAATAAAGTGGACAGAGAATAGTGGAAAGACTAAAGTGGACAGACTATAGTGGAAAGACTGTAGTGGACAGAATAAAGTGGAAAGACTAAAGTGGAAAGACTATAGTGGAAAGACTATAGTGGAAAGACTTTAGTGGACAGAATAAAGTGGAGACTATAGTGGAAAGACTAAAGTGGACAGAGAATAGTGTAAAGACTAAAGTGGCCAGACTATAGTTGAAAGACTATAGTGGAAAGACTATAGTGGAAAGACTGTAGTGGACGGAATAAAGTGGAGACTATAGTGGAAAGACTAAAGTGGAAAGACTAAAGTGGACAGAGAATAGTGGAAAGACTAAAGTGGAAAGACTGTAGTGGACAGAATAAAGTTGAGACAATAGTGGAAAGACTAAAGTGGAAAGACTAAAGTGGACAGACTATAGTGGAAAGACTATAGTGGAAAGACTATAGTGGAAAGACTGTAGTGGACAGAATAAAGTGGAGACTATAGTGGAAAGACTAAAGTGGAAAGACTAAAGTGGACAGCCTATAGTGGAAAGACTGTAGTGGACAGACTAAAGTGGAGACTATAGTGGAAAGACTAAAGTGGAAAGACTAAAGTGGACAGACTATAGTGGAAAGACTGAAGTGGACAGACTAAAGTGGAAAAACTAAAGTGGAAAGACTAAAGTGGACAGACTGTAGTGGAAAGACTATAGTGGAAAGACTGTAGTGGACACAATAAAGTGTAGACTGTAGTGGAAAGACTAAAGTGGACAGAGAATAGTGGAAAGACTAAAGTGGACAGACTATAGTGGAAAGACTACAGTGGAAAGACTGTAGTGGACAGAATAAAGTGGAGACTGTAGTGGAAAAACTAAAGTGGACAGAGAATAGTGGAAAGACTAAAGTGGAAAGACTGTAGTGGACAGAATAAAGTGGAGACTATAGTGGAAAGCCAAAAGTGGTCAGAGAATAGTGGAAAGACTAAAGTTGATAGACTATAGTGGAAAGACTATAGTGGAAAGACTGTAGTGGACAGAATAAAGTGGAGAGTATAGTGGAAAGAATAAAGTGGACAGAGAGTAGTGGAAAGACTAAAGTGGACAGACTATAGTGGAAAGACTGTAGTGGACAGAATAAAGTGGAAAGACTAAAGTGGACAGACTATAGTGGAAAGACTATAGTGGAAAGACTGTAGTGGACAGAATAAATTGGAGACTATAGTGGAAAGACTAAAGTGGACAGACTAAAATGGAAAGACTAAAGTGGAAAGACTAAAGTGGAAAGACTAAAGTGGACAGACTATAGTGGAAAGACTGTAGTGGACAGAATAAAGTGGAAAGTATAGTGGAAAGAATAAAGTTTACAGAGAACAGTGGAAAGACTAAAGTGGACAGACTAAAGTGGACCGACTATAGTGGAAAGACTATAGTGGAGAGACTGTAGTGGACAGAATAAAGTGGAGACTATGGTGGAAAGACAAAAGTGGAAATACTAAAGTGGACAGAGAATAGTGGAAAGACTAAAGTGGAAAGACTAAAGTGGACAGACTTTAGTGGAAAGACTAAAGTGGACAGACTATAGTGGAAAGACTGTAGTGGACAGAATAAAGTGGAGACTATAGTGGAAAGACTATAGTGGAAAGACTAAAGTGGAAAGACTGTAGTGGACAGAATAAAGTGGAGACTATAGTGGAAAGACTAAAGTGGACAGAGAATAGTGGAAAGACTAAAGTGGACAGACTATAGTGGAAAGACTATAGTGGTAAGACTGTAGTGGACGGAAGAAAGTGGAGACGATAGTGGAAAGACTAAAGTGGAAAGACTAAAGTGGACAGAGAATAGTGGAAATACTAAAGTGGAAAGACTGTAGTGGACAGAATAAAGTTGAGACTGTAGTGGAAAGACTAAAGTGGAAAGACTAAAGTGGACAGACTATAGTGGAAAGACTATAGTGGAAAGACTATAGTGGATAGACTGTAGTGGACAGAATAAAGTGGAGACTATACTGGAAAGACTAAAGTGGACAGACAATAGTGGAAAGACTGTAGTGGACAGACTAAAGTGGAGACTATAGTGGAAAGACTAAAGTGGAAAGACTAAAGTGGACAGACTATCGTGGAAAGACTGAAGTGGACAGACTAAAGTGGAAAAAATAAAGTGGAAAGACTAAAGTGGACAGACTATAGTGGAAAGACTATAGTGGAAAGACAGTAGTGGAAACAATAAAGTGTAGACTATAGTGGAAAGACTAAAGTGGACAGAGAATAGTGGAAAGACTAAAGTGGACAGACTATAGTGGAAAGACTACAGTGGAAAGACTGTAGTGGACAGAATAAAGTGGAGACTATAGTGGAAAAACTAAAGTGGACAGAGAATAGTGGAAAGACTGTAGTGGACAGAATAAAGTGGAGACTATAGTGGAAAGCCTAAAGTGGTCAGAGATAGTGGAAAGACTAAAGTTGATAGACTATAGTGGAAAGACTATAGTGGAAAGACTGTAGTGGACAGAATAAAGTGGAGAGTATAGTGGAAAGAATAAAGTGGACAGAGAATAGTGGAAAGACTAAAGTGGACAGACTATAGTGGAAAGACTGTAGTGGACAGAATAAAGTGGAAAGACTAAAGTGGAAAGACTATAGTGGAAAGACTATAGTGGAAAGACTTTAGTGGACAGAATAAAGTGGAGACTATAGTGGAAAGACTAAAGTGGACAGAGAATAGTGTAAAGACTAAAGTGGCCAGACTATAGTGGAAAGACTATAGTGGAAAGACTATAGTGGAAAGACTGTAGTGGACGGAATAAAGTGGAGACTATAGTGGAAAGACTAAAGTGGAAAGACTAAAGTGGACAGAGAATAGTGGAAAGACTAAAGTGGAAAGACTGTAGTGGACAGAATAAAGTTGAGACTATAGTGGAAAGACTAAAGTGGAAAGACTAAAGTGGACAGACTATAGTGGAAAGACTATAGTGGAAAGACTATAGTGGAAAGACTGTAGTGGACAGAATAAAGTGGAGACTATAGTGGAAAGACTAAAGTGGAAAGACTAAAGTGGACAGCCTATAGTGGAAAGACTGTAGTGGACAGACTAAAGTGGAGACTATAGTGGAAAGACTAAAGTGGAAAGACTAAAGTGGACAGACTATAGTGGAAAGACTGAAGTGGACAGACTAAAGTGGAAAAACTAAAGTGGAAAGACTAAAGTGGACAGACTGTAGTGGAAAGACTGTAGTGGACACAATAAAGTGTAGACTGTAGTGGAAAGACTAAAGTGGACAGAGAATAGTGGAAAGACTAAAGTGGACAGACTATAGTGGAAAGACTACAGTGGAAAGACTGTAGTGGACAGAATAAAGTGGAGACTGTAGTGGAAAAACTAAAGTGGACAGAGAATAGTGGAAAGACTAAAGTGGAAAGACTGTAGTGGACAGAATAAAGTGGAGACTATAGTGGAAAGCCAAAAGTGGTCAGAGAATAGTGGAAAGACTAAAGTTGATAGACTATAGTGGAAAGACTATAGTGGAAAGACTGTAGTGGACAGAATAAAGTGGAGAGTATAGTGGAAAGAATAAAGTGGACAGAGAATAGTGGAAAGACTAAAGTGGACAGACTATAGTGGAAAGACTGTAGTGGACAGAATAAAGTGGAAAGACTAAAGTGGACAGACTATAGTGGAAAGACTATAGTGGAAAGACTGTAGTGGACAGAATAAATTGGAGACTATAGTGGAAAGACTTAAGTGGACAGACTAAAATGGAAAGACTAAAGTGGAAAGACTAAAGTGGAAAGACTAAAGTGGACAGACTATAGTGGAAAGACTGTAGTGGACAGAATAAAGTGGAAAGTATAGTGGAAAGAATAAAGTTTACAGAGAACAGTGGAAAGGCTAAAGTGGACAGACTAAAGTGGACAGACTATAGTGGAAAGACTATAGTGGAGAGACTGTAGTGGACAGAATAAAGTGGAGACTATGGTGGAAAGACAAAAGTGGAAATACTAAAGTGGACAGAGAATAGTGGAAAGACTAAAGTGGAAAGACTAAAGTGGACAGACTTTAGTGGAAAGACTAAAGTGGACAGACTATAGTGGAAAGACTGTAGTGGACAGAATAAAGTGGAGACTATAGTGGAAAGACTAAAGTGGACAGACTATAGTGGAAAGACTGTAGTGGACAGAATAAAGTGGAGACTATAGTGGAAAGACTAAAGTGGACAGAGAATAGTGGAAAGACTAAAGTGGACAGACTAAAATGGAAAGACTAAAGTGGAAAGACTAAAGTGGACAGACTATAGTGGACAGACTGTAGTGGACAGAATAAAGTGGAGTGTATAGTGGAAAGAATAAAGTGGACAGAGAATAGTGGAAAGACTAAAGTGGACAGACTATAGTGGAAAGACTATAGTGGAGAGACTGTAGTGGACAGAATGAAGTGGAGACTATAGTGGAAAGAATAAAGTGGAAAGACTAAAGTGGACAGACTATAGTGGAAAACTATAGTGGAAAGACTGTAGTGGACAGAATAAAGTGGAGACTATAGTGGAAAGACTAAAGTGGACAGAAAATAGTGGAAAGACTAAAGTGGACAGACTATAGTGGAAAGACTAAAGTGGACAGACTAAAATGGAAAGACTAAAGTGGAAAGACTAAAGTGGACAGACTATAGTGGAAAGACTGTAATGGACAGAATAAAGTGGAGAGTATAGTGGAAAGAATAAAGTGGACAGAGAACAGTGGAAAGACTAAAGTGGAAAGACTAAAGTGGAAGGACTATAGTGGAAAGACTATAGTGGAGAGACTGTAGTGGACAGAATAAAGTGGAGACTGTAGTGGAAAGACTAAAGTGGACAGACTATAGTGGAAAGACTGTAGTGGACAGAATAAAGTGGAGAGCATAGTGGAAAGAATAAAATGGACAGAGAACAGTGGAAAGACTAAAGTGGACAGACTAAAGTGGACAGACTATAGTAGAAAGACTATAGTGGAGAGACTGTAGTGGACAGAATAAAGTGGAGACTGTAGTGGAAAGACTAAAGTGGAAATACTAAAGTGGACAGAGAATAGTGGAAAGACTAAAGTGGAAAGACTAAAGTGGACAGACTATAGTGGAAAGACTAAAGTGGACAGACTATAGTGGAAAGACTGTAGTGGACAGAATAAAGTGGAGACTATAGTGGAAAGACTACAGTGGACAGACTATAGTGGAAAGACTGTAGTGGAAAGAATAAAGTGGAGACTATAGTGGAAAGACTAAAGTGGAAAGACTAAAGTTGACAGACTACAGTGGAAAGACTGTAGTGGACAGACTAAAGTGGAGACTATAGTGGAAAGACTAAAGTGGAAAGACTAAAGTGGACAGACTATAGTGGAAAGACTGTAGTGGACAGAATAAAGTGGAGACTATCGTGGAAAGACTAAAGTGGACAGAGAATAGTGGAAAGACTAAAGTGGACAGACTATAGTGGAAAGACTGTAGTGGAAAGAATAAAGTGGAGACTATAGTGGAAAGACTACAGTGGAAAGACTAAAGTGGACAGACTAAAGTGGACAGACTATAGTGGAAAGACTATAGTGGAGAGACTGTGTGGAGACTATAGTGGAAAGACTAAAGTGGACAGAGAATAGTGGAAAGACTAAAGTGTAAAGACTAAAGTGGACAGACTATAGTGGAAAGACTAAAGTGGACAGACTATAGTGGAAAGACTGTAGTGGACAGAATAAAGTGGAGAATATAGTGGAAAGACTAAAGTGGAAAGACTAAAGTTTACAGACTATAGTGGAAAGACTGTAGTGGACAGAATAAAGTGGAGACTATAGTGGAAAGACTAAAGTGGAAAGAGAATAGTGGAAAGACTAAAGTGGACAGACTAAAATGGAAAGACTAAAGTGGAAAGACTATCGTGGAGAGACTGTAGTGGACAGAATAAAGTGGAAATACTAAAGTGGACAGAGAATAGTGGAAAGACTAAAGTGGACGGACTATAGTGGAAAGACTAAAGTGGACAGACTATAGTGGAAAGACTGTAGTGGACAGAATAAAGTGGAGACTATAGTGGAAAGACTAAAGTGGAAAGACTAAAGTGGACAGACTATAGTGGAAAGACTAAAGTGGAAAGACTATCGTGGAGAGACTGTAGTGGAAAGACTAAAGTGGAAATACTAAAGTGGACAGAGAATAGTGGAAAGACTAAAGTGGACGGACTATAGTGGAAAGACTAAAGTGGACAGACTATAGTGGAAAGACTGTAGTGGACAGAATAAAGTGGAGACTATAGTGGAAAGACTAAAGTGGAAAGACTAAAGTGGACAGACTATAGTGGAAAGACTGTAGTGGAAAGACTGAAGTTGAAAGACTCAGTTTACAGACTAAAGTGTACACTAAAGTGGACAGAGAATAGTGGAAAGACTAAAGTGGAAAGAATGTAGTGGACAGAATAAAGTGGAGACTAAAGTGGAAAGACTAAAGTGGGAAGACTAAAGTGGACAGACAAGTGGACAGACTATAGTGGAAATACTGTAGTGGACAGAATAAAGTGGAGAGTACAGTGGAAAGAATAAAGTGGATAGAGAATAGTGGAAAGACTAAAGTGGACAGACTATAGTGGAAAGACAATAGTGGAGAGACTGTAGTGGACAGAATAAAGTGGAGACTATATTGGAAAGACTAAAGTGGACAGACTATAGTGGAAAGATTATAGTGGAAAGACTGTAGTGGACAGAATAAAGTGGAGACTATAGTGGAAAGACTAAAGTGGCCAGAGAATAGTGGACAGACTAAAGGGGACAGACTATAGTGGAAAGACTAAAGTGGACAGACTAAAATGGAAAGACTAAAGTGGAAAGACTAAAGTGGACAGACTATAGTGGAAAGACTGTAGTGGACAGAATAAAGTGGAGAGTATAGCGGAAAGAATAATGTGGATAGAGAATAGTGGAAAGACTAAAGTGGACAGACTATAGTGGAAAGACTATAGTGGAGAGACTGTAGTGGACAGAATAAAGTGGAGACTATAGTGGAAAGACTAAAGTGGAAATACTAAAGTGGACAGAGAATAGTGGAAAGACTAAAGTGGAAAGACTAAAGTGGACAGACTATAGTGGAAAGACTAAAGTGGACAGACTAAAATGGAAAGACTAAAGTGGAAAGACTAAAGTGGATAGACAATAGTGGAAAGACTGTAGTGGACAGAATAAAGTGGAGAGTATAGTGGAAAGAATAAAGTGGACAGAGAACAGTGGAAAGACTAAAGTGGACAGACTAGAGTGGACAGACTATAGTGGAAAAACTATAGTGGAGAGACTGTAGTGGACAGAATAAAGTGGAGACTGTAGTGGAAAGACTAAAGTGGAAATACTAAAGTGGACAAAGAATAGGG
Source organism: Branchinecta sandiegonensis (assembly GCA_030848855.1). NCBI lineage: Eukaryota > Metazoa > Arthropoda > Branchiopoda > Anostraca > Branchinectidae > Branchinecta > Branchinecta sandiegonensis. The sequence goes on along the minus strand of JAUPMV010000161.1, from coordinate 47,894 downwards.
GAAAGACTAAAGTGGAAAGACTAAAGTGGACAGACTATAGTGGAAAGACTAAAGTGGACTGACTATAGTGGAAAGACTGTAGTGGACAGAATAGAGTGGAGACTATAGTGGAAAGACTAAAGTGGAAAGACTAAAGTGGACAGACTATGGTGGAAAGACTGTAGTGGACAGAATAAAGTGGAGACTATAGTGGAAAGACTAAAGTAGACAGAGAATAGTGGAAAGACTAAAGTGGACAGACTATAGTGGAAAGACTGTAGTGGAAAGAATAAAGTGGAGACTATAGTGGAAAGACTAAAGTGGAAAGACTAAAGTGGAAAGACTAAAGTGGATAGACATCTTCGATGACTGCTGAAGCGCATGTTTCTTCGCTTATGAGGTCTCTATCTATTAGAGCAAATATACTGATAAGGAGGTTTGGTAGCTGCGAGGCCCCGGTAAAGAGTTTTCTTTTCAGGGCTTACTGCACGCCACTTTACTGCCTTCCTCTTGCGTGTAATGTCAGTGTGAAATGTGAGAATTCTTTTCGGGTTATGTATAATAATTCGTTCCGGTGGCTTCACGGTCTTCCTTGGAATTGTAGTGCATCGGGAATATTTGTTGGTGAAGGGCTTCCATCTTTTGGTGAACTTCGGAGGCGGTCAATTCTTTCCCTTCAAACCAGGATCCTCCGATCCCCTAGCCCACTTCTTAGGATTCTTTGTGGGCCTCAGATGCGGCTTTCTCTGCCTGTATGGCTTGCGTGGACTCGTGAGTTGTACGCAGGGCTTTTGACGGGAGTCACGTAAGTGACCTCGTATTTACATTTGTTTGTTTGTTGAGTGTGTTTTTGTTATTTTGCGGCCCATGTTGGCCTTATTTGAAATAAAATAAATAAAATAAATAAAGTGGACAGACTATAGTGGAAAGACTGTAGTGGACAGACTAAAGTGGAGACTATAGTGGAAAGACTAAAGTGGAAAGACTAAAGTGGACAGACTATAGTGGAAAGACTGAAGTGGACAGACTAAAGTGGAAAAACTAAAGTGGAAAGACTAAAGTGGACAGACCATAGTGGAAAGACTATAGTGGAAAGACTATAGTGGACAGAATAAAGTGTTGACTATAGTGGAAAGACTAAAGTGGACAGACTATAGTGGAAAGACTATAGTGGAAAGACTGTAGTGGACAGAATAAAGTGGAGACTATAGTGGAAAGACTAAAGTGGAAAGACTAAAGTGGACAGACTATAGTGGAAAGACTATAGTGGAAAGACTGTAGTGGACAGAATAAAGTGGAGACTATAGTGGAAAGCCTAAAGTGGACAGAGAATAGTGGAAAGACTAAAGTTCATAGACTATAGTGGAAAGACTATAGCGGAAAGACTATGGTGGAAAGACTGTAGAGGACAGAGAATAGTGGAAGGACTAAAGTGGAAAGACTATAGTGGAAAGACTAAGTGGACAGACTAAAGTGGAAAGAATATAGTGGAAAGACTAAAGTGGACAGACTACAGTGGAAAGACTAAAGTGGACAGACTGATTTGGAAAGACTATAGTGGAAAGAATAAAGTGGAAAGAATGTAGTGGACAGAATAAAGTGGAGACTATAGTGGAAAAACTAAAGTGGAAAGAGAATAGTGGAAAGACTAAAGTGGACAGACTATAGTGGAAAGACTATAGTGGAAAGACTGTAGTGGACGGAATAAAGTGGAGACTATAGTGGATAGACTAAAGTGGACAGAGAGTAGTGGAAAGACTAAAGTGGACAGACTACAGTGGAAAGACTATAGTGGAAAGTCTGTAGTGGACAGAATAAAGTGGAGACTATAGTGGAAAGACTAAAGTGGACAGAGAATAGTGGAAAGACTAAAGTGGACAGACTATAGTGGAAAGACTAAAGTGGACAGAGAATAGTGGAAAGACTGAAGTGGACAGACTATAGTGGAAAGACTATAGTGGAAAGACTAAAGTGGACAGACTAAAGTGGAGACTATAGGGGAAAGTCTAAAGTGGACAGACTATAGTGGAAAGACTGTAGTGGACATAATAAAGTGGAGACTATAGTGGAAAGACTAAAGTGGACAGAGAATAGTGGAAAGACTAAAGTGGACAGACTATAGTGGAAAGACTAAAGTGGACAGAGAATAGTGGAAAGACTGAAGTGGACAGACTATAGTGGAAAGACTATAGTGGAATAACTAAAGTGGACAGACTAAAGTGGAAAAACTAAAGTGGAAAGACTAAAGTGGACAGAGAATAGTGGAAAGACTAAAGTGGACAGACTATAGTGGAAAGACTATAGTGGAAAGACTGTAATGGACGGAATAAAGTGGAGACTATAGTGGATAGACAAAAGTGGAAAGACTAAAGTGGACAGACTATAGTGGAAAGACTATAGTGGAAAAACTGTAATGGACAGAATAAAATGGAGACTATAGTGGAAAGCCTAAAGTGGACAGAGAATAGTGGAAAGACTAAAGTTGACAGACTATAGTGGAAAGACTATAGTGGAAAGACTATAGTGGAAAGACTGTAGTGGACAGAATAAAGTGGAGACTATTGTGGAAAGACTAAAGTGGACAGAGAATAGTGGAAAGACTAAAGTGGAAAGAATGTAGTGGACAGAATAAAGTGGAGACTATAGTGGAAAGACTAAAGTGGACAGAGAGTAGTGGAAAGACTAAAGTGGACAGACTACAGTGGAAAGACTATAGTGGAAAGTCTGTAGTGGACATAATAAAGTGGAGAGTATAGTGGAAAGAATAAAGTGGATAGAGAATAGTGGAAAGACTAAAGTGGACAGACTATAGTGGAAAGACTATAGTGGAGAGACTAAAGTGGACAGACTATAGTGGAAAGACTATAGTGGAAAGACTGTAGTGGACAGAATAAAGTGGAGACTATAGTGGAAAGACTAAAGTGGACAGAGAATAGTGGAAAGACTAAAGTGGACAGACTATAGTGGAAAGACTAAAGTGGACAGCCTAAAATGGAAAGACTAAAGTGGACAGACTATAGTGGAAAGACTGTAGTGGACAGAATAAAGTGGAGAGTATAGTGGAAAGAAGAAAGTGGACAGAGAACAGGGGAAAGACTAAAGTGGACAGACTAAAGTGGACAGACTATAGTGGAAAGACTGTAGTGGACAGAATAAAGTGGAGAGTATAGTGGAAAGAATAAAGTGGATAGAGAATAGTGGAAAGACTAAAGTGGACAGACTATAGTGGAAAGACTATAGTGGAGAGACTGTAGTGGACAGAATAAAGTGGAGACTATATTGGAAAGACTAAAGCGGACAGACTATAGTGGAAAGACTATAGTGGAAAGACTGTAGTGGACAGAATAAAGTGGAGACTATAGTGGAAAGACTAAAGTGGACAGAGAATAGTGGAAAGACTAAAGGGGACATAATATAGTGGAAAGACTAAAGTGGACAGACTAAAATGGAAAGACTAAAGTGGAAAGACTAAAGTGGACAGACTATAGTGGAAAGACTGTAGTGGACAGAATAAAGTGGAGAGTATAGTGGAAAGAATAAAGTGGACAGCCTAAAATGGAAAGACTAAAGTGGACAGACTATAGTGGAAAGACTGTAGTGGACAGAATAAAGTGGAGAGTATAGTGGAAAGAATAAAGTGGACAGAGAACAGGGGAAAGACTAAAGTGGACAGACTAAAGTGGACAGACTATAGTGGAAAGACTGTAGTGGACAGAATAAAGTGGAGAGTATAGTGGAAAGAATAAAGTGGATAGAGAATAGTGGAAAGACTAAAGTGGACAGACTATAGTGGAAAGACTATAGTGGAGAGACTGTAGTGGAGAGACTAAAGTGGAGACTATAGTGGAAAGACTAAAGTGGAAATACTAAAGTGGACGGAGAATAGTGGAAAGACTAAAGTGGAAAGACTAAAGTGGAAAGACTAAAGTGGACAAACTAAAATGGAAAGACTAAAGTGGAAAGACTAAAGTGGACAGACTATAGTGGAAAGACTGTAGTGGACAGAATAAAGTGGAGAGTATAGTGGAAAGAATAAAGTGGACAGAGAACAGGGGAAAGACTAAAGTGGACAGACTAAAGTGGACAGACTATAGTGGAAAGACTATAGTGGAGAGACTCTAGTGGACAGAATAAAGTGGAGACTGTAGTGGAAAGACTAAAGTGGAAATACTAAAGTGGACAGAGAATAGTGGAAAGACTAAAGTGGAAAGACTAAAGTGGACAGACTATAGTGGAAAGACCAAAGTGGACAGACTATAGTGGAAAGACTGTAGTGGACAGAATAGAGTGGAGACTATAGTGGAAAGACTAAAGTGGAAAGACTAAAGTGGACAGACTATAGTGGAAAGACTGTAGTGGAAAGAATAAAGTGGAGACTATAGTGGAAAGACTAAAGTGGGCAGAGAATAGTGGAAAGACTAAAGTGGACAGACTATAGTGGAAAGACTGTAGTGGACAGACTAAAGTGGAGACTATAGTGGAAAGACTAAAGTGGAAAGACTAAAGTGGACAGACTATAGTGGAAAGACTGAAGTGGACAGACTTAAGTGGAAAAACTAAAGTGGAAAGACTAAAGTTGACAGACTATAGTGGAAAAACTATAGTGGAAAGACTATAGTGGACAGAATAAAGTGTAGACTATAGTGGAAACACTAAAGTGGACAGAGAATAGTGGAAAGACTAAAGCGGACAGACTATAGAGGAAAGACTACAGTGGAAAGACTGTATTGGACAGAATAAAGGCGAGACTATAGTGGAAAGACTAAAGTGGACAGAGAACAGTGGAAAGACTAAAGTGGAAAGACTGTAGTGGACAGAATAAAGTGGAGACTATAGTGGAACGACTAAAGTGGAAAGACTAAAGTGGACAGACTATAGTGGAAAGACTGAAGTGGAAAGACTAAGTGGACAGACTAAAATGGAAAGACTATAGTGGAAAGACTGTAGTTGACGGAATAAAGTGGAGACTGTAGTGGACAGACTATAGTGGAAAGACTAAAGTGGACAGAGAATAGTGGAAAGACTGAAGTGGACAGACTATAGTGGAAAGACTATAGTGGAAAGACTAAAGTGGACAGACTAAAGTGGAAAAACTAAAGTGGAAAGACTAAAGTGGACAGAGAATAGTGGAAAGACTAAAGTGGACAGACTATAGTGGAAAGACTATAGTGGAAAGACTGTAATGGACGGAATAAAGTGGAGACTATAGTGGATAGACAAAAGTGGAAAGACTAAAGTGGACAGACTATAGTGGAAAGACTATAGTGGAAAAACTGTAGTGGACAGAATAAAATGGAGACTATAGTGGAAAGCCTAAAGTGGACAGAGAATAGTGGAAAGACTAAAGTTGACAGACTATAGTGGAAAGACTATAGTGGAAAGACTATAGTGGAAAGACTGTAGTGGACAGAATAAAGTGGAGACTATTGTGGAAAGACTAAAGTGGACAGAGAATAGTGGAAAGACTAAAGTGGAAAGAATGTAGTGGACAGAATAAAGTGGAGACTATAGTGGAAAGACTAAAGTGGACAGAGAGTAGTGGAAAGACTAAAGTGGACAGACTACAGTGGAAAGACTATAGTGGAAAGTCTGTAGTGGACAGAATAAAGTGGAGAGTATACTATTATTATTATTATTTATTTATCACCCACAACTACAAGAAACAAGTAGTACAAGTGGAGTAAACTATAAAAAGAAAAATAACTTCAACTAAACACTATCCTCTTCAACAAAAAACTGAATAAGACCGTGATCAGGGCCTATTTTACAAAATGCGTCCACAGAAAGCTTTCTGTGTAGGTCACCGAGCTTTTGAACTACATCCGTAACATTATATTTTTTAACCAAGTACCGATTTCTAGTCCACGGTGGCAGAGAAAGCAGAAATTTGCAAAATTTGAAATATGTAACTTTCATTTTCTTCAAATCTTTTAGCTTCAGAACAGAATGAACACCCGAAAAATAAAGAACAGAATGATCAGAAAACGTTGAGAATAAACGCCCAAGAGCTCTTCTGTTATATTTTCCACGGTTTGCTACAATTTTTGAATAACTAAGTTGAATTTTTTTTACTGCATCTGCAACAATCTGTCTACGGAAGAGAGCTAAAGAATCAGAAACAGTAATCCCTAGCCACCGAAAAGAAGAAACAGAAACAACAGAAAATTCATTACATACTAGCGGAGTAGACGAAGACAGGTTGTAAGACAAGAATTCACATTTATCAAGATTCAGAGATAAGCCAATATCCAGGAAAGACTGAGAAACTAGAGAAACCATCGCAGAAAGAGCTGATTTAGTACGGCTGATCAACAGGATGTCGTCAGCATAAGCTATATAAGAAACATCAGTAGAACCAGTAAAATAAGTGCCTGAGATCTTTTCCAGAACAGTAGAAATACAAATTTTGAAAAGGGTTGGTGATAAAACACCCCCCTGCCTTACACCTCGAAGTACTTTAATAGTTGTTTCTGGAGAAGATTTCAAGCGGAGGTAAGAGTTAGAGTACCAGAACCGTAGAAGGTAAACAACTGAAAAGTTTACACCAGAAGAAGCCAAAGAAAAGAAAAGTTGGTTATGAACAACAGAGTCGAAAGCCTTGGAAAGATCAAGAGTACAGAGATAGACACCTTTACCCTTGGAAGAATTAGAAAGTAGAATGGAAGAAAGGACACGATGTGCATGTTGGCACCCCACACCAGATCTGAAACCAAGCTGATTATCCCCGAAGAAAGAAATATTTTGCGTTAAGCTAGGTAAAAGTACATACTCAAAAACCTTGCTAATATTGCAGGAGACGGTAATTGGACGGTAAGAAGAGCAATCTGTAGGCGATTTCCCTCTTTTTAAAATTGAAGTCACGCTCCCACACAGAAAGCTTTCTGGGACAACGGAAGACGCCAAACACATTTGAAACAAAAGCGCAAGATGTGATACAAGTTCCGCACATTCGGGAGCTAGATGTTTTTTTGAAATGCCATCAGCATCGATGGATTTCGACTTGAGATGTTTTAAAGCATTCATAACATCATGTAGCGAAATGGGAAGCACATAACGCTGACTCAAAAAACTAGGGATTATCTTAAGAAGTGCTTCACGAAACTTACTATGAACACAATAATTTAACACAGAGAATATCTTTGAATAATGAGTATGCCAACTACTTGGTGGAATAGCATCACTACTTACATCAGAATCATCAATTTTACTCGAATTAATTACTTTGCTCCATTCTTTTGATGAAGACGGAAAATCAAGCCCACGATAACGAACACTTTTCAGGTACTTCTTAAATTCTAATTTAGTTTTCTGTTTAATAAGAAAAACATTACCGCACTTCGGCCGACCACATTCTGCCCAGATTTTTAACCAAAATTTAGCTTTGTTTTTACAAGCCTTAAGGTGAGGGTCACGAGACCAAAGAGGTTTTTGAGTTTTCATTCGGACACGCTTAACTGGTACAGAAATCCTTTCGGCTTCTTTAATAGCGGAAAGAATAGAATGATAATATCGGTCAATTTCATACTTAGCATAAGCGGGATTCTGACTACACTGCAAAAGCTGATACGGAACATGAATCGTACTTAAAAATGAAGCCAGTGTAATAAGATAAACAGAAAAATTCGCATTTTTCCAATCAAGTTTGTAAAACCATTTAGAACGTGAACCATGATTCTTGGGAGCACTTCCAGAAGAAATTGCTAGCTTTGGTAAACAAAATGACAGCGGAAGATGATCAAGATCTTGCTCATCAAAATGAACCGTAACTGGAGAGCAAACTAGAGTCGCAGAACACACAACATGATCAATATTTGATTTACTACCTGAATGGTGAATATACGTATAATCATGGGACTTCTGAACAATTTTGTAAGCAGGGAGAGAGTCAAGAAGCTGGTCATTCCTTACATTATCAGAAGCAAGATCAGTATTAAAGTCCCCAGCAATGACAAAATGCAGCCCGTGATCAGAAATCTTTTGAGTTAAAGTTTTAAGACCATTACAAGCACATGAAAACTTCTGAAGTGAACGAATAGAACGGTCATTATACGGCAAATACACATTAATAAACACAATGTTACCAAGTCGTACAGCAAGAAAAGTATCATCTGATTGGAAAAGCACAGGACTCGCACCAGGGATATTTTTCTTAAACGCACAAGCTAAACCGCCAGAAGGGCGACCACGCGTAACTTTAGCTGGACGCACAAAGACCATGTGATCATTGCTTCGTCTCAAAAAATTGTCGCTGAGAGCCGTTAGTAAATGCTCCTGGAGACAAACCACATCGTAATTAGCATACAGTTCATCAATCAAAAAGTCCTTGCCTCTCGTTCCATTAACATTGAATGAGACTATACTGATTTCCGAATTCATTTCTGAGAATAGACCTTGTCAATGATCTTTTTAATCACAGGGCATCGTAGGCTGTAAGATGGATGAGATTCTCCACAATTTGCACATTTCGGAGATTCCGTACAAGGATCACTGTTTGTGAATGTATGCGGCCCAGCACAACGAGCGCACTTGGGAGTACGACTAGTACAGGCACTTTCCAAGTGTTCCGGAGAACGGCACTTGAAGCAACACTTTGGCAATTGCTTAAACTCATATACACGGAAATTTTCGTACCCGATCTTCACACCGTTCCGTAGAAATGACCCTTTGGAAATCATGTCCGCAAACTCGAGCTTTACCGATTTGCTTGTTCCAAGCCGACTAGATCCAACTATACCGAACTGGTTCCGTAACGATTCAAGGTCAAAATCAGACGGGACTTCTCGAATAACGCCGAAGTGTTTTTTAGAAAAAACCTTGACATTAGAACCAGGCAAAACTTCCTTCGCTGATTTGCAAAAATCCTCAGCTGCAGATTTCTCAATGCTCACCGCCCACCGTTTTTCATTCATTTCATAGTGGAAAGAATAAAGTGGATAGAGAATAGTGGAAAGACTAAAGTGGACAGACTATAGTGGAAAGACTATAGTGGAGAGACTAAAGTGGACAGACTATAGTGGAAAGACTGTAGTGGACAGAATAAAGTGGAGACTATAGTGGAAAGACTAAAGTGGACAGAGAATAGTGGAAAGACTAAAGTGGACAGACTATAGTGGAAAGACTAAAGTGGACAGCCTAAAATGGAAAGACTAAAGTGGACAGACTAAAGTGGAAAGACTGTAGTGGACAGAATAAAGTGGAGAGTATAGTGGAAAGAATAAAGTGGACAGAGAACAGGGGAAAGACTAAAGTGGACAGACTAAAGTGGACAGACTATAGTGGAAAGACTGTAGTGGACAGAATAAAGTGGAGAGTATAGTGGAAAGAATAAAGTGGATAGAGAATAGTGGAAAGACTAAAGTGGACAGACTATAGTGGAAAGACTATAGTGGAGAGACTGTAGTGGACAGAATAAAGTGGAGACTATATTGGAAAGACTAAAGCGGACAGACTATAGTGGAATTACTATAGTGGAAAGACTGTAGTGGACAGAATAAAGTGGAGACTATAGTGGAAAGACTAAAGTGGACAGAGAATAGTGGAAAGACTAAAGGGGACAGAATATAGTGGAAAGACTAAAGTGGACAGACTAAAATGGAAAGACTAAAGTGGAAAGACTAAAGTGGACAGACTATAGTGGAAAGACTGTAGTGGACAGAATAAAGTGGAGAGTATAGTGGAAAGAATAAAGTGGACAGCCTAAAATGGAAAGACTAAAGTGGACAGACTATAGTGGAAAGACTGTAGTGGACAGAATAAAGTGGAGAGTATAGTGGAAAGAATAAAGTGGACAGAGAACAGGGGAAAGACTAAAGTGGACAGACTAAAGTGGACAGACTATAGTGGAAAGACTGTAGTGGACAGAATAAAGTGGAGAGTATAGTGGAAAGAATAAAGTGGATAGAGAATAGTGGAAAGACTAAAGTGGACAGACTATAGTGGAAAGACTATAGTGGAGAGACTAAAGTGGACAGACTATAGTGGAAAGACTATAGTGGAAAGACTGTAGTGGACAGAATAAAGTGGAGACTATAGTGGAAAGACTAAAGTGGACAGAGAATAGTGGAAAGACTAAAGTGGACAGACTATAGTGGAAAGACTAAAGTGGACAGCCTAAAATGGAAAGACTAAAGTGGACAGACTAAAGTGGAAAGACTGTAGTGGACAGAATAAAGTGGAGAGTATAGTGGAAAGAATAAAGTGGACAGAGAACAGGGGAAAGACTAAAGTGGACAGACTAAAGTGGACAGACTATAGTGGAAAGACTGTAGTGGACAGAATAAAGTGGAGAGTATAGTGGAAAGAATAAAGTGGATAGAGAATAGTGGAAAGACTAAAGTGGACAGACTATAGTGGAAAGACTATAGTGGAGAGACTGTAGTGGACAGAATAAAGTGGAGACTATATTGGAAAGACTAAAGCGGACAGACTATAGTGGAAAGACTATAGTGGAAAGACTGTAGTGGACAGAATAAAGTGGAGACTATAGTGGAAAGACTAAAGTGGACAGAGAATAGTGGAAAGACTAAAGGGGACAGAATATAGTGGAAAGACTAAAGTGGACAGACTAAAATGGAAAGACTAAAGTGGAAAGACTAAAGTGGACAGACTATAGTGGAAAGACTGTAGTGGACAGAATAAAGTGGAGAGTATAGTGGAAAGAATAAAGAGGACAGCCTAAAATGGAAAGACTAAAGTGGACAGACTATAGTGGAAAGACTGTAGTGGACAGAATAAAGTGGAGAGTATAGTGGAAAGAATAAAGTGGACAGAGAACAGGGGAAAGACTAAAGTGGACAGACTAAAGTGGACAGACTATAGTGGAAATACTGTAGTGGACAGAATAAAGTGGAGAGTATAGTGGAAAGAATAAAGTGGATAGAGAATAGTGGAAAGACTAAAGTGGACAGACTATAGTGGAAAGACTATAGTGGAGAGACTGTAGTGGAGAGACTAAAGTGGAGACTATAGTGGAAAGACTAAAGTGGAAATACTAAAGTGGACAGAGAATAGTGGAAAGACTAAAGTGGAAAGACTAAAGTGGAAAGACTAAAGTGGACAAACTAAAATGGAAAGACTAAAGTGGAAAGACTAAAGTGGACAGACTATAGTGGAAAGACTGTAGTGGACAGAATAAAGTGGAGAGTATAGTGGAAAGAATAAAGTGGACAGAGAACAGGGGAAAGACTAAAGTGGACAGACTAAAGTGGACAGACTATAGTGGAAAGACTATAGTGGAGAGACTGTAGTGGACAGAATAAAGTGGAGACTGTAGTGGAAAGACTAAAGTGGAAATACTAAAGTGGACAGAGAATAGTGGAAAGACTAAAGTGGAAAGACTAAAGTGGACAGACTATAGTGGAAAGACCAAACTGGACAGACTATTGTGTAAAGACTGTAGTGGACAGAATAGAGTGGAGACTATAGTGGAAAGACTAAAGTGGAAAGACTAAAGTGGACAGACTATAGTGGAAAGACTGTAGTGGAAAGAATAAAGTGGAGACTATAGTGGAAAGACTAAAGTGGACAGAGAATAGTGGAAAGACTAAAGTGGACAGACTATAGTGGAAAGACTGTAGTGGACAGACTAAAGTGGAGACTATAGTGGAAAGACTAAAGTGGAAAGACTAAAGTGGACAGACTATAGTGGAAAGACTGAAGTGGACAGACTTAAGTGGAAAAACTAAAGTGGAAAGACTAAAGTTGACAGACTATAGTGGAAAAACTATAGTGGAAAGACTATAGTGGACAGAATAAAGTGTAGACTATAGTGGAAAGACTAAAGTGGACAGAGAATAGTGGAAAGACTAAAGCGGACAGACTATAGAGGAAAGACTACAGTGGAAAGACTGTATTGGACAGAATAAAGGCGAGACTATAGTGGAAAGACTAAAGTGGACAGAGAACAGTGGAAAGACTAAAGTGGAAAGACTGTAGTGGACAGAATAAAGTGGAGACTATAGTGGAACGACTAAAGTGGAAAGACTAAAGTGGACAGACTATAGTGGAAAGACTGAAGTGGAAAGACTAAGTGGACAGACTAAAATGGAAAGACTATAGTGGAAAGACTAAAGTGGACAGACTGTAGTGGAAAGGCTAAAGTGGACAGACTGAAGTGGAAAGACTATAGTGGAAAGACTAAAGTGGAAAGACTGTCGTGGACAGAATAAAGTGGAGACTATAGTGGAAAGACTAAAGTGGACAGAGAATAATGGAAAGACTAAAGTGGACAGACTATAGTGGAAAGACTATAGTGGAAAGACTGTAGTTGACGGAATAAAGTGGAGACTGTAGTGGAAAGACTAAAGTGGAAAGACTAAAGTGGACAGAGAATAGTGGAAAGACTAAAGTGGAAAGACTGTAGTGGACAGAATAAAGTGGAGACTATAGTGGAAAGACTAAGGTGGAAAGACTAAAGTGGACAGACTATAGTGGAAAGACTATAGTGGAAAGACTGTAGTGGACAGAATAAAGTGGAGACTATAGTGGAAAGCCTAAAGTGGACAGAGAATAGTGGAAAGACTAAAGTTGATAGACTATAGTGGAAAGACGATAGCGGAAAGACTATAGTGGAAAGACTGTAGTGGACAGAGAATAGTGGAAAGACTAAAGTGGACAGAGAATAGTGGAAAGACTAAAGTGGACAGACTATCGTGGAAAGACTATAGTGGAAAGACTGTAGTTGACGGAATAAAGTGGAGACTGTAGTGGAAAGACTAAAGTGGACAGACTAATGTGGACAGAGAATAGTGGAAAGAAGAAAATGGGAAGGCTGTAGTGGACAGAATAAAGTGGAGACTATAGTGGAAAGACTAAAGTGGAAAGACTAAAGTGGACAGACTATAGTGGAAAGACTATAGTGGAAAGACTGAAGTGGACAGAATAAAGTGGACACTATAGTGGAAAGCCTAAAGTGGACAGAGAATAGTGGAAAGACTAAAGTTGATAGACTATAGTGGAAAGACTATAGCGGAAAGACTATAGTGGAAAGACTGTAGTGGACAGAGAATAGTGGAAAGACTAAAGTGGAAAGACTATAGTGGAAAGACTAAGTGGACAGACTAAAGTGGAAAGACTATAGTGGAAAGACTAAAGTGGACAGACTATAGTGGAAAGACTAAAGTGGACAGAATGAAGTGGAAAGACTATAGTGGAAAGACTAAAGTGGAAAGAATGTAGTGGACAGAATAAAGTGGAGACTATAGTGGAAAAACTAAAGTGGACAGAGAATAGTGGAAAGACTAAAGTGGACAGACTATAGTGGAAAGACTATAGTGGAAAGACTGTAGTGGACGGAATAAAGTGGAGACTATAGTGGAAAGACTAACGTTGAAAGACTAAAGTGGAAAGACTAAAGTGGAAAGACTGTAGTGGACAGAATAAAGTGGAGACAATAGTGGATAGACTAAAGTGGAAAGACTAAAGTGGACAGACTATAGTGGAAAGACGATAGTGGAAAAACTGTAGTGGACAGAATAAAATGGAGACTATAGTGGAAAGCCTAAAGTGGACAGAGAATAGTGGAAAGACTAAAGTTGACAGACTATAGTGGAAAGACTATAGTGGAAAGACTGTAGTGGACAGAAGAAATTGGAGACTATAGTGGAAAGACTAAAGTGGACAGAGAATAGTGGAAAGAATAAAGTGGGAAGACTAAAGTGGACAGACTATAGTGGAAAGACTGAAGTTGAAAGACTCAGTGGACAGACTAAAGTGTGCACACTGAAGTGGAAAAACTAAAGTGGAAAGACTAAAGTGGACAGACTATCGTGGAAAGACTATAGTGGAAAGACTGTAGTGGACAGAATAAAGTGGAGACTATAGTGGAAAGTCTAAAGTGGACAGACTATAGTGGAAAGACTATAGTGGAAAGACTGTAGTGGACAAAATAAAGTGGAGACTATAGTGGAAAGACTAAAGTGGACAGAGAATAGTGGAAAGACTAAAGTGGACAGACTATAGTGGAAAGACTAAAGTGGACAGAGAATAGTGGAAAGACTGAAGTGGACAGACTATAGTGGAAAGACTATAGTGGAAAGACTAAAGTGGACAGACTAAAGTGGAAAAAGTAAAGTGGAAAGACTAAAGTGGACAAAGAATAGTGGAAAGACTAAAGTGGACAGACTATAGTGGAAAGACTATAGTGGAAAGACTGTAATGGACGGAATAAAGTGGAGACTATAGTGGAAAGACTAAAGTGGAAAGACTAAAGTGGACAGAGAATAGTGGAAAGACTAAAGTGGAAAGACTATAATGGACAGAATAAAGTGGAGACTATAGTGGATAGACTAAAGTGGAAAGACTAAAGTGGACAGACTATAGTGGAAAGACGATAGTGGAAAAACTGTAGTGGACAGAATAAAATGGAGACTATAGTGGAAAGCCTAAAGTGGACAGAGAATAGTGGAAAGACTAAAAATGACAGACTATAGTGGAAAGACTATAGTGGAAAGACTGTAGTGGACAGAATAAAGTGGAGACTATAGTGGAAAGACTAAAGTGGACAGAGAATAGTGGAAAGACTAAAGTGGAAAGAATGTAGTGGACAGAATAAAGTGGAGACTTTAGTGGAAAGACTAAAGTGGGAAGACTAAAGTGGACAGACTATAGTGGAAAGACTGAAGTTGAAAGACTCAGTGGACGGACTAAAGTGTACACACTGAAGTGGACAGAATAAAGTGGAAAGACTAAAATGGAAAGACTAAAGTGGACAGACTATAGCGGAAAGACTAAAGTGGACAGACTAAAGTGGAAAGACTAAAGTGGAAAGACTAAAGTGGAGAGACTATAGTGGAAAGACTATAGTGGAAAGACTGTAGTGGACAGAATAAAGTGGAGACTATAGTGGAAAGTCTAAAGTGGACAGACTATAGTGGAAAGACAATAGTGGAAAGACTGTAGTGGACATAATAAAGTGGAGACTATAGTGGAAAGACTAAAGTGGACAGAGAATAGTGGAAAGACTAAAGTGGACAGACTATAGTGGAAAGACTAAAGTGGATAGAGAATAGTGGAAAGACTGAAGTGGACAGACTATAGTGGAAAGACTATAGTGGAAAGACTAAAGTGGACAGACTAAAGTGGAAAAACTAAAGTGGAAAGACTAAAGTGGACAGAGAATAGTGGAAAGACTAAAGTGGACAGACTATAGTGGAAAGACTATAGTGGAAAGACTGTAATGGACGGAATAAAGTGGAGACTATAGTGGAAAGACTAAAGTGGAAAGACTAAAGTGGACAGAGAATAGTGGAAAGACTGTAGTTGACAGAATAAAGTGGAGACTATAGTGGATAGAATAAAGTGGAAAGACTAAAGTGGAGAGACTATAGTGGAAAGACTATAGTGGAAAGACTGTAGTGGACAGAATAAAATGGAGACTATAGTGGAAAGCCTAAAGTGGACAGAGAATAGTGGAAAGACTAAAGTTGACAGACTATAGTGGAAAGACTATAGCGGAAAGACTGTAGTGGAAAGACTGTAGTGGAATAAAGTGGAGACTATAGTGGAAAGACTATAGTGGAGACTATAGTGGAAAGACTAAAGTGGAAAGAGAATAGTGTGAATAGTGAGAATAGTGTATAGTGGAAAGACTATAGTGGAAAGACTGTAGTTGACGGAATAAAGTGGAGACTGTAGTGGAAAGACTAAAGTGGAAAGACTAAAGTGGACAGAGAATAGTGGAAAGAAGAAAATGGGAAGGCTGTAGTGGACAGAATAAAGTGGAGACTATAGTGGAAAGACTAAAGTGGAAAGACTAAAGTGGACAGACAGACAAAGTTGATAGACTATAGTGGAAAGACGATAGCGGAAAGACTATAGTGGAAAGACTGTAGTGGACAGAGAATAGTGGAAAGACTAAAGTGGACAGAGAATAGTGGAAAGACTAAAGTGGACAGACTATAGTGGAAAGACTATAGTGGAAAGACTGTAGTTGACGGAATAAAGTGGAGACTGTAGTGGAAAGACTAAGTGGAAAGACTAAAGTGGACAGAGAATAGTGGAAAGAAGAAAATGGGAAGGCTGTAGTGGACAGAATAAAGTGGAGACTATAGTGGAAAGACTAAAGTGGAAAGACTAAAGTGGACAGACTATAGTGGAAAGACTATAGTGGAAAAACTGTAGTGGACAGAATAAAGTGGACACTATAGTGGAAAGCCTAAAGTAGACAGAGAATAGTGGAAAGACTAAAGTTGATAGACTATAGTGGAAAGACTATAGCGGAAAGACTATAGTGGAAAGACTGTAGTGGACAGAGAATAGTGGAAAGACTAAAGTGGAAAGACTATAGTGGAAAGACTAAGTGGACAGACTAAAGTGGAAAGACTATAGTGGAAAGACTAAAGTGGACAGACTATAGTGGAAAGACTAAAGTGGACAGACTGAAGTGGAAAGACTATAGTGGAAAGATTAAAGTGGAAAGAATGTAGTCGACAGAATAAAGTGGAGACTATAGTGGAAAAACTAAAGTGGACAGAGAATAGTGGAAAGACTAAAGTGGACAGACTATAGTGGAAAGACTATAGTGGAAAGACTGTAGTGGACGGAATAAAGTGGAGACTATAGTGGAAAGACTAAAGTGGAAAGACTAAAGTGGACAGAGAATAGTGGAAAGACTAGAGTGGAAAGACTAAAGTGGAAAGACTGTAGTGGACAGAATAAAGTGGAGACTATAGTGGATAGACTAAAGTGGAAAGACTAAAGTGGACAGACTATAGTGGAAAGACGATAGTGGAAAAACTGTAGTGGACAGAATAAAATGGAGACTATAGTGGAAAGCCTAAAGTGGACAGAGAATAGTGGAAAGACTAAAGTTGACAGACTATAGTGGAAAGACTATAGTGGAAAGACTGTCGTGGACAGAATAAAGTGGAGACTATAGTGGAAAGACTAAAGTGGACAGAGAATAATGGAAAGACTAAAGTGGACAGACTATAGTGGAAAGACTATAGTGGAAAGACTGTAGTTGACGGAATAAAGTGGAGACTGTAGTGGAAAGACTAAAGTGGAAAGACTAAAGTGGACAGAGAATAGTGGAAAGACTAAAGTGGAAAGACTGTAGTGGACAGAATAAAGTGGAGACTATAGTGGAAAGACTAAGGTGGAAAGACTAAAGTGGACAGACTATAGTGGAAAGACTATAGTGGAAAGACTGTAGTGGACAGAATAAAGTGGAGACTATAGTGGAAAGCCTAAAGTGGACAGAGAATAGTGGAAAGACTAAAGTTGATAGACTATAGTGGAAAGACGATAGCGGAAAGACTATAGTGGAAAGACTGTAGTGGACAGAGAATAGTGGAAAGACTAAAGTGGACAGAGAATAGTGGAAAGACTAAAGTGGACAGACTATCGTGGAAAGACTATAGTGGAAAGACTGTAGTTGACGGAATAAAGTGGAGACTGTAGTGGAAAGACTAAAGTGGACAGACTAATGTGGACAGAGAATAGTGGAAAGAAGAAAATGGGAAGGCTGTAGTGGACAGAATAAAGTGGAGACTATAGTGGAAAGACTAAAGTGGAAAGACTAAAGTGGACAGACTATAGTGGAAAGACTATAGTGGAAAGACTGAAGTGGACAGAATAAAGTGGACACTATAGTGGAAAGCCTAAAGTGGACAGAGAATAGTGGAAAGACTAAAGTTGATAGACTATAGTGGAAAGACTATAGCGGAAAGACTATAGTGGAAAGACTGTAGTGGACAGAGAATAGTGGAAAGACTAAAGTGGAAAGACTATAGTGGAAAGACTAAGTGGACAGACTAAAGTGGAAAGACTATAGTGGAAAGACTAAAGTGGACAGACTATAGTGGAAAGACTAAAGTGGACAGAATGAAGTGGAAAGACTATAGTGGAAAGACTAAAGTGGAAAGAATGTAGTGGACAGAATAAAGTGGAGACTATAGTGGAAAAACTAAAGTGGACAGAGAATAGTGGAAAGACTAAAGTGGACAGACTATAGTGGAAAGACTATAGTGGAAAGACTGTAGTGGACGGAATAAAGTGGAGACTATAGTGGAAAGACTAACGTTGAAAGACTAAAGTGGAAAGACTAAAGTGGAAAGACTGTAGTGGACAGAATAAAGTGGAGACAATAGTGGATAGACTAAAGTGGAAAGACTAAAGTGGACAGACTATAGTGGAAAGACGATAGTGGAAAAACTGTAGTGGACAGAATAAAATGGAGACTATAGTGGAAAGCCTAAAGTGGACAGAGAATAGTGGAAAGACTAAAGTTGACAGACTATAGTGGAAAGACTATAGTGGAAAGACTGTAGTGGACAGAAGAAATTGGAGACTATAGTGGAAAGACTAAAGTGGACAGAGAATAGTGGAAAGAATAAAGTGGGAAGACTAAAGTGGACAGACTATAGTGGAAAGACTGAAGTTGAAAGACTCAGTGGACAGACTAAAGTGTGCACACTGAAGTGGAAAAACTAAAGTGGAAAGACTAAAGTGGACAGACTATCGTGGAAAGACTATAGTGGAAAGACTGTAGTGGACAGAATAAAGTGGAGACTATAGTGGAAAGTCTAAAGTGGACAGACTATAGTGGAAAGACTATAGTGGAAAGACTGTAGTGGACAAAATAAAGTGGAGACTATAGTGGAAAGACTAAAGTGGACAGAGAATAGTGGAAAGACTAAAGTGGACAGACTATAGTGGAAAGACTAAAGTGGACAGAGAATAGTGGAAAGACTGAAGTGGACAGACTATAGTGGAAAGACTATAGTGGAAAGACTAAAGTGGACAGACTAAAGTGGAAAAAGTAAAGTGGAAAGACTAAAGTGGACAAAGAATAGTGGAAAGACTAAAGTGGACAGACTATAGTGGAAAGACTATAGTGGAAAGACTGTAATGGACGGAATAAAGTGGAGACTATAGTGGAAAGACTAAAGTGGAAAGACTAAAGTGGACAGAGAATAGTGGAAAGACTAAAGTGGAAAGACTATAATGGACAGAATAAAGTGGAGACTATAGTGGATAGACTAAAGTGGAAAGACTAAAGTGGACAGACTATAGTGGAAAGACGATAGTGGAAAAACTGTAGTGGACAGAATAAAATGGAGACTATAGTGGAAAGCCTAAAGTGGACAGAGAATAGTGGAAAGACTAAAAATGACAGACTATAGTGGAAAGACTATAGTGGAAAGACTGTAGTGGACAGAATAAAGTGGAGACTATAGTGGAAAGACTAAAGTGGACAGAGAATAGTGGAAAGACTAAAGTGGAAAGAATGTAGTGGACAGAATAAAGTGGAGACTTTAGTGGAAAGACTAAAGTGGGAAGACTAAAGTGGACAGACTATAGTGGAAAGACTGAAGTTGAAAGACTCAGTGGACGGACTAAAGTGTACACACTGAAGTGGACAGAATAAAGTGGAAAGACTAAAATGGAAAGACTAAAGTGGACAGACTATAGCGGAAAGACTAAAGTGGACAGACTAAAGTGGAAAGACTAAAGTGGAAAGACTAAAGTGGAGAGACTATAGTGGAAAGACTATAGTGGAAAGACTGTAGTGGACAGAATAAAGTGGAGACTATAGTGGAAAGTCTAAAGTGGACAGACTATAGTGGAAAGACAATAGTGGAAAGACTGTAGTGGACATAATAAAGTGGAGACTATAGTGGAAAGACTAAAGTGGACAGAGAATAGTGGAAAGACTAAAGTGGACAGACTATAGTGGAAAGACTAAAGTGGATAGAGAATAGTGGAAAGACTGAAGTGGACAGACTATAGTGGAAAGACTATAGTGGAAAGACTAAAGTGGACAGACTAAAGTGGAAAAACTAAAGTGGAAAGACTAAAGTGGACAGAGAATAGTGGAAAGACTAAAGTGGACAGACTATAGTGGAAAGACTATAGTGGAAAGACTGTAATGGACGGAATAAAGTGGAGACTATAGTGGAAAGACTAAAGTGGAAAGACTAAAGTGGACAGAGAATAGTGGAAAGACTGTAGTTGACAGAATAAAGTGGAGACTATAGTGGATAGAATAAAGTGGAAAGACTAAAGTGGAGAGACTATAGTGGAAAGACTATAGTGGAAAGACTGTAGTGGACAGAATAAAATGGAGACTATAGTGGAAAGCCTAAAGTGGACAGAGAATAGTGGAAAGACTAAAGTTGACAGACTATAGTGGAAAGACTATAGCGGAAAGACTGTAGTGGAAAGACTGTAGTGGAATAAAGTGGAGACTATAGTGGAAAGACTATAGTGGAGACTATAGTGGAAAGACTAAAGTGGAAAGAGAATAGTGTGAATAGTGAGAATAGTGTATAGTGGAAAGACTATAGTGGAAAGACTGTAGTTGACGGAATAAAGTGGAGACTGTAGTGGAAAGACTAAAGTGGAAAGACTAAAGTGGACAGAGAATAGTGGAAAGAAGAAAATGGGAAGGCTGTAGTGGACAGAATAAAGTGGAGACTATAGTGGAAAGACTAAAGTGGAAAGACTAAAGTGGACAGACAGACAAAGTTGATAGACTATAGTGGAAAGACGATAGCGGAAAGACTATAGTGGAAAGACTGTAGTGGACAGAGAATAGTGGAAAGACTAAAGTGGACAGAGAATAGTGGAAAGACTAAAGTGGACAGACTATAGTGGAAAGACTATAGTGGAAAGACTGTAGTTGACGGAATAAAGTGGAGACTGTAGTGGAAAGACTAAGTGGAAAGACTAAAGTGGACAGAGAATAGTGGAAAGAAGAAAATGGGAAGGCTGTAGTGGACAGAATAAAGTGGAGACTATAGTGGAAAGACTAAAGTGGAAAGACTAAAGTGGACAGACTATAGTGGAAAGACTATAGTGGAAAAACTGTAGTGGACAGAATAAAGTGGACACTATAGTGGAAAGCCTAAAGTAGACAGAGAATAGTGGAAAGACTAAAGTTGATAGACTATAGTGGAAAGACTATAGCGGAAAGACTATAGTGGAAAGACTGTAGTGGACAGAGAATAGTGGAAAGACTAAAGTGGAAAGACTATAGTGGAAAGACTAAGTGGACAGACTAAAGTGGAAAGACTATAGTGGAAAGACTAAAGTGGACAGACTATAGTGGAAAGACTAAAGTGGACAGACTGAAGTGGAAAGACTATAGTGGAAAGATTAAAGTGGAAAGAATGTAGTCGACAGAATAAAGTGGAGACTATAGTGGAAAAACTAAAGTGGACAGAGAATAGTGGAAAGACTAAAGTGGACAGACTATAGTGGAAAGACTATAGTGGAAAGACTGTAGTGGACGGAATAAAGTGGAGACTATAGTGGAAAGACTAAAGTGGAAAGACTAAAGTGGACAGAGAATAGTGGAAAGACTAGAGTGGAAAGACTAAAGTGGAAAGACTGTAGTGGACAGAATAAAGTGGAGACTATAGTGGATAGACTAAAGTGGAAAGACTAAAGTGGACAGACTATAGTGGAAAGACGATAGTGGAAAAACTGTAGTGGACAGAATAAAATGGAGACTATAGTGGAAAGCCTAAAGTGGACAGAGAATAGTGGAAAGACTAAAGTTGACAGACTATAGTGGAAAGACTATAGTGGAAAGACTGTAGTGGACAGAATAAAGTGGAGACTATAGTGGAAAGACTAAAGTGGACAGAGAATAGTGGAAAGACTAAAGTGGGAAGACTAAAGCGGACAGACTATAGTGGAAAGACTGAAGTTGAAAGACTCAGTGGATGGACAGACTAAAGTGTACACACTGAAGTGGAAAAACTAAAGTGGAAAGACTAAAGTGGACAGACTATCGTGGAAAGACTATAGTGGAAAGACTGTAGTGGACAGAATAAATTGGAGACTATAGTGGAAAGTCTAAAGTGGACAGACTATAGTGGAAAGACTATAGTGGAAAGACTGTAGTGGACATAATAATGTGGAGACTATAGTGGAAAGACTAAAGTGGACAGAGAAGAGTGGAAAGACTAAAGTAGACAGACTATAGTGGAAAGACTAAAGTGGACAGAGAATAGTGGAAAGACTGAAGTGGACAGACTATAGTGGAAAGACTATAGTGGAAAGACTAAAGTGGACAGACTAAAGTGGAAAAAGTAAAGTGGAAAGACTAAAGTTGACAGAGAATAGTGGAAAGACTAAAGTGGACAGACTATAGTGGAAAGACTATAGTGGATAGACTGTAATGGACGGAATAAAGTGGAGACTATAGTGGAAAGACTAAAGTGGACAGAGAATAGTGGAAAGACTAAAGTGGGAAGACTAAAGCGGACAGACTATAGTGGAAAGACTGAAGTTGAAAGACTCAGTGGATGGACAGACTAAAGTGTACACACTGAAGTGGAAAAACTAAAGTGGAAAGACTAAAGTGGACAGACTATCGTGGAAAGACTATAGTGGAAAGACTGTAGTGGACAGAATAAATTGGAGACTATAGTGGAAAGTCTAAAGTGGACAGACTATAGTGGAAAGACTATAGTGGAAAGACTGTAGTGGACATAATAATGTGGAGACTATAGTGGAAAGACTAAAGTGGACAGAGAAGAGTGGAAAGACTAAAGTAGACAGACTATAGTGGAAAGACTAAAGTGGACAGAGAATAGTGGAAAGACTGAAGTGGACAGACTATAGTGGAAAGACTATAGTGGAAAGACTAAAGTGGACAGACTAAAGTGGAAAAAGTAAAGTGGAAAGACTAAAGTGGACAGAGAATAGTGGAAAGACTAAAGTGGACAGACTATAGTGGAAAGACTATAGTGGATAGACTGTAATGGACGGAATAAAGTGGAGACTATAGTGGAAAGACTAAAGTGGAAAGACTAAAGTGGACAGAGAATAGTGGAAAGACTAAAGTGGAAAGACTATAGTGGACAGAATAAAGTGGAGACTATAGTGGATAGACTAAAGTGGAAAGACTAAAGTGGACAGACTATAGTGGAAAGACGATAGTGGAAAAACTGTAGTGGACAGAATAAAATCGAGACTATAGTGGAAAGCCTAAAGTGGACAGAGAATAGTGGAAAGACTAAAAATGACAGACTATAGTGGAAAGACTATAGTGGAAAGACTGTAGTGGACAGAATAAAGTGGAGACTATAGTGGAAAGACTAAAGTGGACAGAGAATAGTGGAAAGACTAAAGTGGAAAGAAGGTAGTGGACAGAATAAAGTGGAGACTTTAGTGGAAAGACTAAAGTGGGAAGACTAAAGTGGACAGACTATAGTGGAAAGACTGAAGTTGAAAGACTCAGTGGACGGACTAAAGTGTACACACTGAAGTGGACAGAATAAAGTGGAAAGACTAAAATGAAAAGACTAAAGTGGACAGA
The DNA here is from genome assembly GCA_030848855.1 of Branchinecta sandiegonensis. Classification (NCBI taxonomy): domain Eukaryota; kingdom Metazoa; phylum Arthropoda; class Branchiopoda; order Anostraca; family Branchinectidae; genus Branchinecta; species Branchinecta sandiegonensis. The sequence goes on along the minus strand of JAUPMV010000161.1, from coordinate 24,643 downwards.
CTATAGCGGAAAGACTAAAGTGGACAGACTAAAGTGGAAAGACTAAAGTGGAAAGACTAAAGTGGACAGACTATAGTGGAAAGACTATAGTGGAAAGACTGTAGTGGACAGAATAAAGTGGAGACTATAGTGGAAAGTCTAAAGTGGACAGACTATAGTGGAAAGACAATAGTGGAAAGACTGTAGTGGACATAATAAAGTGGAGACTATAGTGGAAAGACTAAAGTGGACAGAGAATAGTGGAAAGACTAAAGTGGACAGACTATAGTGGAAAGACTAAAGTGGATAGAGAATAGTGGAAAGACTGAAGTGGACAGACTATAGTGGAAAGACTATAGTGGAAAGACTAAAGTGGACAGACTAAAGTGGAAAAACTAAAGTGGAAAGACTAAAGTGGACAGAGAATAGTGGAAAGACTAAAGTGGACAGACTATAGTGGAAAGACTATAGTGGAAAGACTGTAATGGACGGAATAAAGTGGAGATTATAGTGGAAAGACTAAAGTGGAAAGACTAAAGTGGACAGAGAATAGTGGAAAGACTGTAGTGGACAGAATAAAGTGGAGACTATAGTGGATAGACTAAAGTGGAAAGACTAAAGTGGACAGACTATAGTGGAAAGACTATAGTGGAAAGACTGTAGTGGACAGAATAAAATGGAGACTATAGTGGAAAGCCTAAAGTGGACAGAGAATAGTGGAAAGACTAAAGTTGACAGACTATAGTGGAAAGACTATAGTGGAAAGACTGTAGTGGAAAGACTATAGTGGACAGAATAAAGTGGAGACTATAGTGGAAAGACTAAAGTGGACAGAGAATAGTGGAAAGACTAAAGTGGAAAGAATGTAGTGGACAGAATAAAGTGGAGACTATAGTGGAAAGACTAAAGTGGGAAGACTAAAGTGGACAGACTATAGTGGAAAGACTGAAGTTGAAAGACTCAGTGGACAGACTAAAGTGTACACACTGAAGTGGACAGGCTAAAGTGGAAAGACTAAAGTGGAAAGACTAAAGTGGACAGACTATAGTGGAAAGACTAAAGTGGACAGACTAAAGTGGAAAAACTAAAGTGGAAAGACTAAAGTGGACAGACTATAGTGGAAAGACTATAGTGGAAAGACTGTAGTGGACAGAATAAAGTGGAGACTATAGTGGAAAGACTAAAGTGGATAGACTATGGTGGAAAGATTATAGTGGAAAGACTGTAGTGGAAAGACTATAGTGGAAAGACTGTAGTGGACGGAATAAAGTGGAGACTATAGTGGAAAGACTAACGTTGAAAGACTAAAGTGGAAAGACTAAAGTGGAAAGACTGTAGTGGACAGAATAAAGTGGAGACTATAGTGGATAGACTAAAGTGGAAAGACTAAAGTGGACAGACTATAGTGGAAAGACGATAGTGGAAAAACTGTAGTGGACAGAATAAAATGGAGACTATAGTGGAAAGCCTAAAGTGGACAGAGAATAGTGGAAAGACTAAAGTTGACAGACTATAGTGGAAAGACTATAGTGGAAAGACTGTAGTGGACAGAAGAAATTGGAGACTATAGTGGAAAGACTAAAGTGGACAGAGAATAGTGGAAAGACTAAAGTGGGAAGACTAAAGTGGACAGACTATAGTGGAAAGACTGAAGTTGAAAGACTCAGTGGACAGACTAAAGTGTGCACACTGAAGTGGAAAAACTAAAGTGGAAAGACTAAAGTGGACAGACTATCGTGGAAAGACTATAGTGGAAAGACTGTAGTGGACAGAATAAAGTGGAGACTATAGTGGAAAGTCTAAAGTGGACAGACTATAGTGGAAAGACTATAGTGGAAAGACTGTAGTGGACAAAATAAAGTGGAGACTATAGTGGAAAGACTAAAGTGGACAGAGAATAGTGGAAAGACTAAAGTGGACAGACTATAGTGGAAAGACTAAAGTGGACAGAGAATAGTGGAAAGACTGAAGTGGACAGACTATAGTGGAAAGACTATAGTGGAAAGACTAAAGTGGACAGACTAAAGTGGAAAAAGTAAAGTGGAAAGACTAAAGTGGACAAAGAATAGTGGAAAGACTAAAGTGGACAGACTATAGTGGAAAGACTATAGTGGAAAGACTGTAATGGACGGAATAAAGTGGAGACTATAGTGGAAAGACTAAAGTGGAAAGACTAAAGTGGACAGAGAATAGTGGAAAGACTAAAGTGGAAAGACTATAATGGACAGAATAAAGTGGAGACTATAGTGGATAGACTAAAGTGGAAAGACTAAAGTGGACAGACTATAGTGGAAAGACGATAGTGGAAAAACTGTAGTGGACAGAATAAAATGGAGACTATAGTGGAAAGCCTAAAGTGGACAGAGAATAGTGGAAAGACTAAAAATGACAGACTATAGTGGAAAGACTATAGTGGAAAGACTATAGTGGAAAGACTGTAGTGGACAGAATAAAGTGGAGACTATAGTGGAAAGACTAAAGTGGACAGAGAATAGTGGAAAGACTAAAGTGGAAAGAATGTAGTGGACAGAATAAAGTGGAGACTTTAGTGGAAAGACTAAAGTGGGAAGACTAAAGTGGACAGACTATAGTGGAAAGACTGAAGTTGAAAGACTCAGTGGACGGACTAAAGTGTACACACTGAAGTGGACAGAATAAAGTGGAAAGACTAAAATGGAAAGACTAAAGTGGACAGACTATAGCGGAAAGACTAAAGTGGACAGACTAAAGTGGAAAGACTAAAGTGGAAAGACTAAAGTGGACAGACTATAGTGGAAAGACTATAGTGGAAAGACTGTAGTGGACAGAATAAAGTGGAGACTATAGTGGAAAGTCTAAAGTGAACAGACTATAGTGGAAAGACAATAGTGGAAAGACTGTAGTGGACATAATAAAGTGGAGACTATAGTGGAAAGACTAAAGTGGACAGAGAATAGTGGAAAGACTAAAGTGGACAGACTATAGTGGAAAGACTAAAGTGGATAGAGAATAGTGGAAAGACTGAAGTGGACAGACTATAGTGGAAAGACTATAGTGGAAAGACTAAAGTGGACAGACTAAAGTGGAAAAACTAAAGTGGAAAGACTAAAGTGGACAGAGAATAGTGGAAAGACTAAAGTGGACAGACTATAGTGGAAAGACTATAGTGGAAAGACTGTAATGGACGGAATAAAGTGGAGATTATAGTGGAAAGACTAAAGTGGAAAGACTAAAGTGGACAGAGAATAGTGGAAAGACTGTAGTTGACAGAATAAAGTGGAGACTATAGTGGATAGACTAAAGTGGAAAGACTAAAGTGGAGAGACTATAGTGGAAAGACTATAGTGGAAAGACTGTAGTGGACAGAATAAAATGGAGACTATAGTGGAAAGCCTAAAGTGGACAGAGAATAGTTGAAAGACTAAAGTTGAAAGACTATAGTGGAAAGACTATAGTGGAAAGACTGTAGTGGAAAGACTGTAGTGGAATAAAGTGGAGACTATAGTGGAAAGACTATAGTGGAGACTATAGTGGAAAGACTAAAGTGGAAAGAGAATAGTGTGAATAGTGAGAATAGTGTATAGTGGAAAGACTATAGTGGAAAGACTGTAGTTGACGGAATAAAGTGGAGACTGTAGTGGAAAGACTAAAGTGGAAAGACTAAAGTGGACAGAGAATAGTGGAAAGAAGAAAATGGGAAGGCTGTAGTGGACAGAATAAAGTGGAGACTATAGTGGAAAGACTAAAGTGGAAAGACTAAAGTGGACAGACTATAGTGGAAAGACTATAGTGGAAAAACTGTAGTGGACAGAATAAAGTGGACACTATAGTGGAAAGCCTAAAGTAGACAGAGAATAGTGGAAAGACTAAAGTTGATAGACTATAGTGGAAAGACTATAGCGGAAAGACTATAGTGGAAAGACTGTAGTGGACAGAGAATAGTGGAAAGACTAAAGTGGAAAGACTATAGTGGAAAGACTAAGTGGACAGACTAAAGTGGAAAGACTATAGTGGAAAGACTAAAGTGGACAGACTATAGTGGAAAGACTAAAGTGGACAGACTGAAGTGGAAAGACTATAGTGGAAAGACTAAAGTGGAAAGAATGTAGTCGACAGAATAAAGTGGAGACTATAGTGGAAAAACTAAAGTGGACAGAGAATAGTGGAAAGACTAAAGTGGACAGACTATAGTGGAAAGACTATAGTGGAAAGACTGTAGTGGACGGAATAAAGTGGAGACTATAGTGGAAAGACTAAAGTGGAAAGACTAAAGTGGACAGAGAATAGTGGAAAGACTAAAGTGGAAAGACTAAAGTGGAAAGACTGTAGTGGACAGAATAAAGTGGAGACTATAGTGGATAGACTAAAGTGGAAAGACTAAAGTGGACAGACTATAGTGGAAAGACGATAGTGGAAAAACTGTAGTGGACAGAATAAAATGGAGACTATAGTGGAAAGCCTAAAGTGGACAGAGAATAGTGGAAAGACTAAAGTTGACAGACTATAGTGGAAAGACTATAGTGGAAAGACTGTAGTGGACAGAATAAAGTGGAGACTATAGTGGAAAGACTAAAGTGGACAGAGAATAGTGGAAAGACTAAAGTGGGAAGACTAAAGCGGACAGACTATAGTGGAAAGACTGAAGTTGAAAGACTCAGTGGATGGACAGACTAAAGTGTACACACTGAAGTGGAAAAACTAAAGTGGAAAGACTAAAGTGGACAGACTATCGTGGAAAGACTATAGTGGAAAGACTGTAGTGGACAGAATAAATTGGAGACTATAGTGGAAAGTCTAAAGTGGACAGACTATAGTGGAAAGACTATAGTGGAAAGACTGTAGTGGACATAATAATGTGGAGACTATAGTGGAAAGACTAAAGTGGACAGAGAAGAGTGGAAAGACTAAAGTAGACAGACTATAGTGGAAAGACTAAAGTGGACAGAGAATAGTGGAAAGACTGAAGTGGACAGACTATAGTGGAAAGACTATAGTGGAAAGACTAAAGTGGACAGACTAAAGTGGAAAAAGTAAAGTGGAAAGACTAAAGTGGACAGAGAATAGTGGAAAGACTAAAGTGGACAGACTATAGTGGAAAGACTATAGTGGATAGACTGTAATGGACGGAATAAAGTGGAGACTATAGTGGAAAGACTAAAGTGGAAAGACTAAAGTGGACAGAGAATAGTGGAAAGACTAAAGTGGAAAGACTATAGTGGACAGAATAAAGTGGAGACTATAGTGGATAGACTAAAGTGGAAAGACTAAAGTGGACAGACTATAGTGGAAAGACGATAGTGGAAAAACTGTAGTGGACAGAATAAAATGGAGACTATAGTGGAAAGCCTAAAGTGGACAGAGAATAGTGGAAAGACTAAAAATGACAGACTATATAGTCTATAGTGGAAAGACTAAAGTGGACAGAGAATAGTGAAAAGACTAAAGTGGACAGACTATAGTGGAAAGACTACAGTGGAAAGACTGTATTGGACAGAATAAAGTGGAGACTATAGTGGAAAGACTAAAGTTGACAGACTATAGTGGAAAGACTGAAGTGGAAAGACTAAGTGGAAAGACTAAAGTGGACAGACTATAGTGGAAAGACTAAATTGGACAGACTGAAGTGGAAAGACTATAGTGGAAAGACTAAAGTGGAAAGACTGTAGTGGACAGAATAAAGTGGAGACTATAGTGGAAAGACTAAAGTGGACAGAGAATAGTGGAAAGACTAAAGTGGACAGACTATAGTGGAAAGACTATAGTGGAAAGACTGTAGTGGACGGAATAAAGTGGAGACTGTAGTGGAAAGACTAAAGTGGAAATACTAAAGTGGACAGAGAATAGTGGAAAGACTAAAGTGGAAAGACTAAAGTGGACGGACTATAGTGGAAAGACTAAAGTGGACAGACTATAGTGGAAAGACTGTCGTGGACAGAATAAAGTGGACAGTATAGTGGAAAGAATAAAGTGGACAGAGAACAGTGGAAAGACTAAAGTGGACTGACTAAAGTGGACAGACTATAGTGGAAAGACTATAGTGGAGAGACTGTAGTGGACAGAATAAAGTGGAGACTGTAGTGGAAAGACTAAAGTGGAAATACTAAAGTGGACAGAGAATAGTGGAAAGACTAAAGTGGAAAGACTAAAGTGGACAGACTATAGTGGAAAGACTAAAGTGGACAGACTATAGTGGAAAAACTGTAGTGGACAGAATAGAGTGGAGACGATAGTGGAAAGACTAAAGTGGAAAGACTAAAGTGGACAGACTGTAGTGGAAAGACTGTAGTGGACAGAATAAAGTGGAGACTATAGTGGAAAGACTAAAGTGGACAGAGAATAGTGGAAAGACTAAAGTGGACAGACTATAGTGGAAAGACTGTAGTGGAAAGAATAAAGTGGAGACTATAGTGGAAAGACTAAAGTGGAAAGACTAAAGTGGACAGACTATAGTGGAAAGAATGTAGTGGACAGAATAAAGTGGAGACTATAGTGGAAAAACTAAAGTGGACAGAGAATAGTGGAAAGACTAAAGTTGACAGACTATAGTGGAAAGACTATAGTGGAAAGACTGTAGTGGACGGAATAAAGTGGAGACTATAGTGGAAAGACTAAAGTGGAGAGACTAAAGTGGACAGAGAATAGTGGAAAGACTAAAGTGGAAAGACTGTAGTGGACAGAATAAAGTGGAGACTATAGTGGATAGACTACAGTGGAAAGACTGTAGTGGACAGAATAAAGTGGAAACTATAGTGCAAAGATTAAAGTGGACAGACTATAGTGGAAAGACTGAAGTGGAAAGACTAAGTGGACAGACTAAAGTGGAAAGACTATAGTGGAAAGACTAAAGTGGACAGACTATAGTGGAAAGACTGAAGTGGACAGACTGAAGTGGAAAGACTAAAGTGGACAGAGAATAGTGGAAAGAATAAAGTGGACAGACTATAGTGGAAAGACTATAGTGGAAAGACTGTAGTGGACGGAATAAAGTGGAGACTGTAGTGGAAAGACTAAAGTGGAAATACTAAAGTGGACAGAGAATAGTGGAAAGACTAAAGTGGAAAGACTAAAGTGGACAGACTATAGTGGAAAGACTAAAGTGGACAGACTATAGTGGAAAGACTGTCGTGGACAGAATAAAATGGAGAGTATAGTGGAAAGAATAAAGTGGACAGAGAACAGTGGAAAGACTAAAGTGGACAGACTAAAGTGGACAGACTATAGTGGAAAGACGATAGTGGAGAGACTGTAGAGGACAGAATAAAGTGGAGACTGTAGTGGAAAGACTAAAGTGGAAATACTAAAGTGGACAGAGAATAGTGGAAAGACTAAAGTGGAAAGACTAAAGTGGACAGACTATAGTGGAAAGACTAAAGTGGACAGACTATAGTGGAAAAACTGTAGTGGACAGAATAGAGTGGAGACTATAGTGGAAAGACTAAAGTGGAAAGACTAAAGTGGACGGACTATAGTGGAAAGACTGTAGTGGACAGAATAAAGTGGAGACTATAGTGGAAAGACTAAAGTGGACAGAGAATAGTGGAAAGACTAAAGTGGACAGACTATAGTGGAAAGACTGTAGTGGAAAGAATAAAGTGGAGACTATAGTGGAAAGACTAAAGTGGAAAGACTAAAGTGGACAGACTATAGTGGAAAGACTGTAGTGGACAGACTAAAGTGGAGACTATAGTGGAAAGACTAAAGTGGAAAGACTAAAGTGGACAGACTATAGTGGAAAGACTGAAGTGGATAGACGAAAGTGGAAAAACTAAAGTGGAAAGACTAAAGTGGACAGACTGTAGTGGAAAGACTATAGTGGAAAGACTATAGTGGACAGAATAAAGTGTAGACTATAGTGGAAAGACTAAAGTGGACAGAGAATAGTGAAAAGACTAAAGTGGACAGACTATAGTGGAAAGACTACAGTGGAAAGACTGTATTGGACAGAATAAAGTGGAGACTATAGTGGAAAGACTAAAGTTGACAGACTATAGTGGAAAGACTGAAGTGGAAAGACTAAGTGGAAAGACTAAAGTGGACAGACTATAGTGGAAAGACTAAATTGGACAGACTGAAGTGGAAAGACTATAGTGGAAAGACTAAAGTGGAAAGACTGTAGTGGACAGAATAAAGTGGAGACTATATTGGAAAGACTAAAGTGGACAGAGAATAGTGGAAAGACTAAAGTGGACAGACTATAGTGGAAAGACTATAGTGGAAAGACTGTAGTGGACGGAATAAAGTGGAGACTTTAGTGGAAAGACTAAAGTGGAAATACTAAAGTGGACAGAGAATAGTGGAAAGACTAAAGTGGAAAGACTAAAGTGGACGGACTATAGTGGAAAGACTAAAGTGGACAGACTATAGTGGAAAGACTGTCGTGGACAGAATAAAGTGGACAGTATAGTGGAAAGAATAAAGTGGACAGAGAACAGTGGAAAGACTAAAGTGGACTGACTAAAGTGGACAGACTATAGTGGAAAGACTATAGTGGAGAGACTGTAGTGGACAGAATAAAGTGGAGACTGTAGTGGAAAGACTAAAGTGGAAATACTAAAGTGGACAGAGAATAGTGGAAAGACTAAAGTGGAAAGACTAAAGTGGACAGACTATAGTGGAAAGACTAAAGTGGACAGACTATAGTGGAAAAACTGTAGTGGACAGAATAGAGTGGAGACGATAGTGGAAAGACTAAAGTGGAAAGACTAAAGTGGACAGACTGTAGTGGAAAGACTGTAGTGGACAGAATAAAGTGGAGACTATAGTGGAAAGACTAAAGTGGACAGAGAATAGTGGAAAGACTAAAGTGGACAGACTATAGTGGAAAGACTGTAGTGGAAAGAATAAAGTGGAGACTATAGTGGAAAGACTAAAGTGGAAAGACTAAAGTGGACAGACTATAGTGGAAAGACTGTAGTGGACAGACTAAAGTGGAGACTATCCACTTTAGTCTTTCCACTAGTGGAAAGACTAAAGTGGAAAGACTAAAGTGGACAGACTATAGTGGAAAGACTAAAGTGTACAGACTAAAGTGGAAAAACTAAAGTGGAAAGACTAAAGTGGACAGACTATAGTGGAAAGACTATAGTGGAAAGACTGTAGTGGACAGAATAAAGTGGAGACTATAGTGGAAAGTCTAAAGTGGTCAGACTATAGTGGAAAGACTATAGTGGAAAGACTGTAGTGGACATAATAAAGTGGAGACTATAGTGGAAAGACTAAAGTGGACAGACTATAGTGGAAAGACTAAAGTGGACAGACTGAAGTGGAAAGACTATAGTGGAAAGACTAAAGTGGAAAGACTGTAGTGGACAGAATAAAGTGGAGACTATAGTGGAAAGACTAAAGTGGACAGAGAATAGTGGAAAGACTAAAGTGGACAGACTATAGTGGAAAGACTATAGTGAAAAGACTGTAGTGGACGGAATAAAGTGGAGACTGTAGTGGAAAGACTAAAGTGGAAAGACTAAAGTGGACAGACTGTAGTGGACAGAATAAAGTGGAGACTATAGTGGAAAGACTAAAGTGGACAGACTATTTTGGAAAGACTATAGTGGAAAGACTGTAGTGGACAGAATAAAGTGGAGACTATAGTGGAAAGCCTAAAGTGGACAGAGAATAGTGGAAAGACTAAAGTTGATAGACTATAGTGGAAAGACTATAGCGGAAAGACTCTAGTGGAAAGACTGTAGTGGACAGAGAATAGTGGAAAGACTAAAGTGGAAAGACTATAGTGGAAAGACTAAGTGGACAGACTAAAGTGGAAAGACTATAGTGGAAAGACTAAAGTGGACAGACTATAGTGGAAAGACTAAAGTGGACAGACTGTAGTGGAAAGACAATAGTGGAAAGACTAAAGTGGAAAGAATTTAGTGGACAGAATAAAGTGGAGACTATAGTGGAAAAACTAAAGTGGACAGAGAATAGTGGAAAGACTAAAGTGGACAGACTATAGTGGAAAGACTATAGTGGAAATACTGTAGTGGACGGAATAAAGTGGAGACTATAGTGGAAAGACTAAAGTGGATAGACTAAAGTGGACAAAGAATAGTGGAAAGACTAAATTGGAAAGACTGTAGTGGACAGAATAAAGTGAAGACTATAGTGGATAGACTAAAGTGGAAAGACTAAAGTGGACAGACTATAGTGGAAAGACTATAGTGGAAAAACTATAGTGGACCGAATAAAATGGAGACTATAGTGGAAAGCTTAAAGTGGACAGAGAATAGTGGAAAGACTAAAGTTGACAGACTATAGTGGAAAGACTATAGTGGAAAGACTGTAGTGGACAGAATAAAGTGGAGACTATAGTGGAAAGACTAAAGTGGACAGAGAATAGTGGAAAGACTAAAGTGGAAAGAATGTAGTTGACAGAATAAAGTGGAGACTATAGTGGAAAGACTAAATTGGGAAGACTAAAGTGGACAGACTATAGTGGAAAGACTATAGTGGAAAGACTAAAGTGGAAAGAATTTAGTGGACAGAATAAAGTGGAGACTATAATGGAAAAACTAAAGTGGACAGAGAATAGTGGAAAGACTAAAGTTGATAGACTATAGTGGAAAGACTATAGTGGAAATACTGTAGTGGACAGAGAATAGTGGAAAGACTAAAGTGGAAAGACTATAGTGGAAAGACTATAGTGGAAAGACTAAAGTGGAAAGAATTTAGTGGACAGAATAAAGTGGAGACTATAGTGGAAAAACTAAAGTGGACAGAGAATAGTGGAAAGACTAAAGTGGACAGACTATAGTGGAAAGACTATAGTGGAAATACTGTAGTGGACGGAATAAAGTGGAGACTATAGTGGAAAGACTAAAGTGGATAGACTAAAGTGGACAGAGAATAGTGGAAAGACTAAATTGGAAAGACTGTAGTGGACAGAATAAAGTGGAGACTATAGTGGATAGACTAAAGTGGAAAGACTAAAGTGGACAGACTATAGTGGAAAGACTATAGTGGAAAAACTATAGTGGACCGAATAAAATGGAGACTATAGTGGAAAGCTTAAAGTGGACAGAGAATAGTGGAAAGACTAAAGTTGACAGACTATAGTGGAAAGACTATAGTGGAAAGACTGTAGTGGACAGAATAAAGTGGAGACTATAGTGGAAAGACTAAAGTGGACAGAGAATAGTGGAAAGACTAAAGTGGACAGAATGTAGTGGACAGAATGAAGTGGAGACTATAGTGGACAGACTAAAGTGGGAAGACTAAAGTGGACAGACTATAGTGGAAAGACTGAACTTGAAAGACTCAGTTGATAGACTAAAGTGTACACACTGAAGTGGACAGGCTAAAGTGGAAAGACTAAAGTGGAAAGACTAAAGTGGACAGACTATAGTGGAAAGACTAAAGTGGACAGACTAAAGTGGAAAAACTAAAGTGGAAAGACTAAAGTGGACAGACTATAGTGGAAAGACTATAGTGGAAAGACTGTAGTGGACAGAATAAAGTGGAGACTATAGTGGAAAGACTAAAGTGGAAAGACTAAAGTGGACAGACTATAGTGGACAGACTAAAGTGGACAGAGAATAGTGGAAAGACTAAAGTGGACATACTATAGTGGAAAGACTGTAGTGGACAGAATAAAGTGGAGACTATAGTGGAAAGACTAAAGTGGAAAGACTAAAGTGGACAGACTATAGTGGAAAGACTGTAGTGGACAGAATAAAGTGTAGACTATAGTGGAAAGACTAAAGTGGACAGAGAATAGTGGAAAGAATAAAGTGGACAGACTATAGTGGAAAGACTACAGTGGAAAGACTGAAGTGGAAAGACTAAGTGGACAGACTAAAGTGGAAAGACTATAGTGGAAAGACTAAAGTGGACAGACTATAGTGGAAAGACTGAAGTGGACAGACTGAAGTGGAAAGACTGTAGTGGAAAGACTAAAGTGGAAAGAATGTAGTGGACAGAATAAAGTGGAGACTATAGTGGAAAGACTAAAGTGGACAAAGAATAGTGGAAAGACTAAAGTGGACAGACTATAGTGGAAAGACTATAGTGGAAAGACTGTAGTGGACGGAATAAAGTGGAGACTATAGAGGAAAGACTAAAGTGGAAAGACTAAAGTGGACAGAGAATAGTGGAAAGACTAAAGTGGAAAGACTATAGTGGACAGAATAAAGTGGAGACTATAGTGGATAGACTAAAGTGGAGAGACTAAAGTGGACAGACTATAGTGGAAAGACTATAGTGGAAAGACTGTAATGGACAGTGGAAAGACTAAAGTTGACAGACTATAGTGGAAAGACTATAGTGGAAAGACTATAGTGGAAAGACTATAGTGGAAAGACTGTAGTGGACAGAATAAAGTGGAGACTATAGTGGAAAGACTAAAGTGGACAGAGAATATTGGAAAGACTAAAGTGGACAGACTATAGTGGAAAAACTGTAGTGGACAGAATAAAGGGGAGACTATAGTGGAAAGACTAAAGTGGACAGAGAATAGTGGAAAGACTAAAGTGGAAAGAATGTAGTGGACAGAATAAAGTGGAAAGACTAAAGTGGACAGACTATAGTGGAAAGACTATAGTGGAAAGACTGTAGTGGACAGAATAAAGTGGAGACTATAGTGGAAAGACTAAAGTGGACAAAGAATAGTGGAAAGACTAAAGTGGACAGACTATAGTGGAAAGACTATAGTGGAAAGACTGTAGTGGACGGAATAAAGTGGAGACTATAGAGGAAAGACTAAAGTGGAAAGACTAAAGTGGACAGAGAATAGTGGAAAGACTAAAGTGGAAAGACTATAGTGGACAGAATAAAGTGGAGACTATAGTGGATAGACTAAAGTGGAGAGACTAAAGTGGACAGACTATAGTGGAAAGACTATAGTGGAAAGACTGTAATGGACAGTGGAAAGACTAAAGTTGACAGACTATAGTGGAAAGACTATAGTGGAAAGACTATAGTGGAAAGACTATAGTGGAAAGACTGTAGTGGACAGAATAAAGTGGAGACTATAGTGGAAAGACTAAAGTGGACAGAGAATATTGGAAAGACTAAAGTGGACAGACTATAGTGGAAAAACTGTAGTGGACAGAATAAAGGGGAGACTATAGTGGAAAGACTACAGTGGAAAGACTGTATTGGACAGAATAAAGTGGAGACTATAGTGGAAAGACTAAAGTGGACAGAGAACAGTGGAAAGACTAAAGTGGAAAGACTGTAGTGGACAGAATAAAGTGGAGACTATAGTGGAACGACTAAAGTGGAAAGACTAAAGTGGACAGACTATAGTGGAAAGACTGAAGTGGAAAGGCTAAGTGGAAAGACTAAAGTGGACAGACTATATTGGAAAGACTAAAGTGGACAGACTGAAGTGGAAAGACTATAGTGGAAAGACTAAAGTGGAAAGACTGTAGTGGACAGAATAAAGTGGAGACTATAGTGGAAAGACTAAAGTGGACAGAGAATAGTGGAAAGACTAAAGTGGACAGACTATAGTGGAAAGACTATAGTGGAAAGACTATAGTGGACGGAATAAAGTGGAGACTATAGTGGAAAGACTAAAGTGGAAAGACTAAAGTGGACAGAGAATAGTGGAAAGACTGAAGTTGAAAGACTCAGTGGACAGACTAAAGTGTACACACTGAAGTGGACAGAATAAAGTGGAAAGACTAAAGTGGAAAGACTAAAGTGGACAGACTATAGTGGAAAGACTAAAGTGGACAGACTAAAGTGGAAAAACTAAAGTGGAAAGACTAAAGTGGACAGACTATAGTGGAAAGACTATAGTGGAAAGACTGTAGTGGACAGAATAAAGTGGAGACTATAGTGGAAAGTCTAAAGTGGTCAGACTATAGTGGAAAGACTATAGTGGAAAGACTGTAGTGGACATAATAAAGTGGAGACTATAGTGGAAAGACTAAAGTGGACAGACTATAGTGGAAAGACTAAAGTGGACAGACTGAAGTGGAAAGACTATAGTGGAAAGACTAAGGTGGAAAGACTGTAGTGGACAGAATAAAGTGGAGACTGTAGTGGAAAGACTAAAGTGGACAGAGAATAGTGGAAAGACTAAAGTGGACAGACTATAGTGGAAAGACTATAGTGGAAAGACTGTAGTGGACGGAATAAAGTGGAGACTGTAGTGGAAAGACTAAAGTGGAAAGACTAAAGTGGACAGAGAATAGTGGAAAGACTAAAGTGGAAAGACTGTAGTGGACAGAATAAAGTGGACACTATAGTGGAAAGACTAAAGTGGACAGACTATTGTGGAAAGACTATAGTGGAAAGACTGTAGTGGACAGAATAAAGTGGAGACTATAGTGGAAAGCCTAAAGTGGACAGAGAATAGTGGAAAGACTAAAGTTGATAGACTATAGTGGAAAGACTATAGCGGAAAGACTCTAGTGGAAAGACTGTAGTGGACAGAGAATAGTGGAAAGACTAAAGTGGAAAGACTATAGTGGAAAGACTAAGTGGACAGACTAAAGTGGAAAGACTATAGTGGAAAGACTAAAGTGGACAGACTATAGTGGAAAGACTAAAGTGGACAGACTGTAGTGGAAAGACTATAGTGGAAAGACTAAAGTGGAAAGAATTTAGTGGACAGAATAAAGTGGAGACTATAGTGGAAAAACTAAAGTGGACAGAGAATAGTGGAAAGACTAAAGTGGACAGACTATAGTGGAAAGACTATAGTGGAAATACTGTAGTGGACGGAATAAAGTGGAGACTATAGTGGAAAGACTAAAGTGGATAGACTAAAGTGGACAGAGAATAGTGGAAAGACTAAATTGGAAAGACTGTAGTGGACAGAATAAAGTGGAGACTATAGTGGATAGACTAAAGTGGAAAGACTAAAGTGGACAGACTATAGTGGAAAGACTAAAGTGGATAGACTAAAGTGGACAGAGAATTGTGGAAAGACTAAAGTTGACAGACTATAGTGGAAAGACTATAGTGGAAAGACTGTAGTGGACAGAATAAAGTGGAGACTATAGTGGAAAGACTAAAGTGGACAGAGAATAGTGGAAAGACTAAAGTGGAAAGAATGTAGTGGACAGAATGAAGTGGAGACTATAGTGGACAGACTAAAGTGGGAAGACTAAAGTGGACAGACTATAGTGGAAAGACTGAACTTGAAAGACTCAGTTGACAGACTAAAGTGTACACACTGAAGTGGACAGGCTAAAGTGGAAAGACTAAAGTGGAAAGACTAAAGTGGACAGACTATAGTGGAAAGACTAAAGTGGACAGACTAAAGTGGAAAAACTAAAGTGGAAAGACTAAAGTGGACAGACTATAGTGGAAAGACTATAGTGGAAAGACTGTAGTGGACAGAATAAAGTGGAGACTATAGTGGAAAGACTAAAGTGGAAAGACTAAAGTGGACAGACTATAGTGGACAGACTAAAGTGGACAGAGAATAGTGGAAAGACTAAAGTGGACATACTATAGTGGAAAGACTAAAGTGGAAAGACTAAAGTGGACAGACTATAGTGGAAAGACTGTAGTGGACAGAATAAAGTGTAGACTATAGTGGAAAGACTAAAGTGGACAGAGAATAGTGGAAAGAATAAAGTGGACAGACTATAGTGGAAAGACTACAGTGGAAAGACTGAAGTGGAAAGACTAAGTGGACAGACTAAAGTGGAAAGACTATAGTGGAAAGACTAAAGTGGACAGACTATAGTGGAAAGACTGAAGTGGACAGACTGAAGTGGAAAGACTATAGTGGAAAGACTAAAGTGGAAAGAATGTAGTGGACAGAATAAAGTGGAGACTATAGTGGAAAGACTAAAGTGGACAAAGAATAGTGGAAAGACTAAAGTGGACAGACTATAGTGGAAAGACTATAGTGGAAAGACTGTAGTGGACGGAATAAAGTGGAGACTATAGAGGAAAGACTAAAGTGGAAAGACTAAAGTGGACAGAGAATAGTGGAAAGACTAAAGTGGAAAGACTATAGTGGACAGAATAAAGTGGAGACTATAGTGGATAGACTAAAGTGGAGAGACTAAAGTGGACAGACTATAGTGGAAAGACTATAGTGGAAAGACTGTAATGGACAGTGGAAAGACTAAAGTTGACAGACTATAGTGGAAAGACTGTAGTGGACGGAATAAAGTGGAGACTATAGAGGAAAGACTAAAGTGGAAAGACTAAAGTGGACAGAGAATAGTGGAAAGACTAAAGTGGAAAGACTATAGTGGACAGAATAAAGTGGAGACTATAGTGGATAGACTAAAGTGGAGAGACTAAAGTGGACAGACTATAGTGGAAAGACTATAGTGGAAAGACTGTAATGGACAGTGGAAAGACTAAAGTTGACAGACTATAGTGGAAAGACTATAGTGGAAAGACTATAGTGGAAAGACTATAGTGGAAAGACTGTAGTGGACAGAATAAAGTGGAGACTATAGTGGAAAGACTAAAGTGGACAGAGAATATTGGAAAGACTAAAGTGGACAGACTATAGTGGAAAAACTGTAGTGGACAGAATAAAGGGGAGACTATAGTGGAAAGACTAAAGTGGACAGAGAATAGTGGAAAGACTAAAGTGGAAAGAATGTAGTGGACAGAATAAAGTGGAAAGACTAAAGTGGACAGACTATAGTGGAAAGACTATAGTGGAAAGACTGTAGTGGACAGAATAAAGTGGAGACTATAGTGGAAAGACTAAAGTGGAAATACTAAAGTGGACAGAGAATAGTGGAAAGACTAAAGTGGAATGACTAAAGTGGACAGACTATAGTGGAAAGACTATAGTGGAAAGACTGTAGTGGACAGAATAAAGTGGAGACTACAGTGGAAAGACTAAAGTGGACAGAGAATAGTGGAAAGACTAAAGTGGAAAGACTAAAGTGGACAGACTATAGTGGAAAGACTAAAGTGGACAGACTATAGTGTAAAGACTGTCGTGGACAGAATAAAGTGGACAGTATAGTGGAAAGAATATAGTGGACAGAGAACAGTGGAAAGACTAAAGTGGACTGACTAAAGTGGACAGACTATAGTGGAAAGACTATAGTGGAGAGACTGTAGTGGACAGAATAAAGTGGAGACTGTAGTGGAAAGACTAAAGTGGAAATACTAAAGTGGACAGAGAATAGTGGAAAGACTAAAGTGGAAAGACTAAAGTGGACAGACTATAGTGGAAAGACTAAAGTGGACAGAGAATAGTGGAAAGACTAAAGTGGACAGACTATAGTGGAAAGACTAAAGTGGACAGACTAAAATTGAAAAACTAAAGTGGAAAGACTAAAGTGGACAGACTATAGTGGGAAGACTATAGTGGACAGAATAAAGTGGAGAGTATAGTGGAAAGAATAAAGTGGATAGAGAATAGTGGAAAGCCTAAAGTGGACAGACTATAGTGGAAAGACTATAGTGGAGAGACTGTAGTGGACAGAATAAAGTGGAGACTATAGTGGAAAGACTAAAGTGGAAATACTAAAGTGGACAGAGAATAGTGGAAAGACTAAAGTGGAATGACTAAAGTGGACAGACTATAGTGGAAAGACTATAGTGGAAAGACTGTAGTGGACAGAATAAAGTGGAGACTACAGTGGAAAGACTAAAGTGGACAGAGAATAGTGGAAAGACTAAAGTGGAAAGACTAAAGTGGACAGACTATAGTGGAAAGACTAAAGTGGACAGACTATAGTGGAAAGACTGTCGTGGACAGAATAAAGTGGACAGTATAGTGGAAAGAATATAGTGGACAGAAAACAGTGGAAAGACTAAAGTGGACTGACTAAAGTGGACAGACTATAGTGGAAAGACTATAGTGGAGAGACTGTAGTGGACAGAATAAAGTGGAGACTGTAGTGGAAAGACTAAAGTGGAAATACTAAAGTGGACAGAGAATAGTGGAAAGACTAAAGTGGAAAGACTAAAGTGGACAGACTATAGTGGAAAGACTAAAGTGGACAGACTATAGTGGAAAAACTGTAGTGGACGGAATAGAGTGGAGACGATAGTGGAAAGACTAAAGTGGAAAGACTAAAGTGGACAGATTATAGTGGAAAGACTGTAGTGGACAGAATAAAGTGGAGACTATAGTGGAAAGACTAAAGTGGACAGAGAATAGTGGAAAGACTAAAGTGGACAGACTATAGTGGAAAGACTGTAGTGGAAAGAATAAAGTGGAGACTATAGTGGAAAGACTAAAGTGGAAAGACTAAAGTGGATAGACTATAGTGGAAAGACTGTAGTGGACAGACTGTAGTGGACAGAATAAAGTGGAGACTATAGTGGAACGACTAAAGTGGAAAGACTAAAGTGGACAGACTATAGTGGAAAGACTGAAGTGGAAAGACTAAGTGGAAAGACTAAAGTGGACAGACTATATTGGAAAGATTAAAGTGGACAGACTGAAGTGGAAAGACTATAGTGGAAAGACTAAAGTGGAAATACTGTAGTGGACAGAATAAAGTGGAGACTATAGTGGAAAGACTAAAGTGGACAGAGAATAGTGGAAAGACTAAAGTGGACAGACTAAAGTGGACACACTATAGTGGAAAGACTAAAGTGGACAGACTAAAGTGGAAAAACTAAAGTGGAAAGACTAAAGTGGACAGACTATAGTGGAAAGACTATAGTGGAAAGACTGTAGTGGACAGAATAAAGTGGAGACTATAGTGGAAAGACTAAAGTGGAAAGACTAAAGTGGACAGACTATAGTGGACAGACTAAAGTGGACAGAGAATAGTGGAAAGACTAAAGTAGACATACTATAGTGGAAAGACTGTAGTGGACAGAATAAAGTGGAGACTATAGTGGAAAGACTAAAGTGGACAGACTATAGTGGAAAGACTGTAGTGGACAGAATAAAGTGTAGACTATAGTGGAAAGACTAAAGTGGACAGAGAATAGTGGAAAGAATAAAGTGGACAGACTATAGTGGAAAGACTACAGTGGAAAGACTGAAGTGGAAAGACTAAGTGGACAGACTAAAGTGGAAAGACTATAGTGGAAATACTAAAGTGGACAGACTATAGTGGAAAGACTGAAGTGGACAGACTGAAGTGGAAAGACTATAGTGGAAAGACTAAAGTGGAAAGAATGTAGTGGACAGAATAAAGTGGAGACTATAGTGGAAAGACTAAAGTGGACAAAGAATAGTGGAAAGACTAAAGTGGACAGACTATAGTGGAAAGACTATAGTGGAAAGACTGTAGTGGACGGAATAAAGTGGAGACTATAGAGGAAAGACTAAAGTGGAAAGACTAGAGTGGACAGAGAATAGTGGAAAGACTAAAGTGGAAAGACTATAGTGGACAGAATAAAGTGGAGACTATAGTGGATAGACTAAAGTGGAGAGACTAAAGTGGACAGACTATAGTGGAAAGACTATAGTGGAAAGACTGTAATGGACAGTGGAAAGACTAAAGTTGACAGACTATAGTGGAAAGACTATAGTGGAAAGACTATAGTGGAAAGACTATAGTGGAAAGACTGTAGTGGACAGAATAAAGTGGAGACTATAGTGGAAAGACTAAAGTGGACAGAGAATATTGAAAAGACTAAAGTGGACAGACTATAGTGGAAAAACTGTAGTGGACAGAATAAAGGGGAGACTATAGTGGAAAGACTAAAGTGGACAGAGAATAGTGGAAAGACTAAAGTGGAAAGAATGTAGTGGACAGAATAAAGTGGAAAGACTAAAGTGGACAGACTATAGTGGAAAGACTATAGTGGAAAGACTGTAGTGGACAGAATAAAGTGGAGACTATAGTGGAAAGACTAAAGTGGAAATACTAAAGTGGACAGAGAATAGTGGAAAGACTAAAGTGGAATGACTAAAGTGGACAGACTATAGTGGAAAGACTATAGTGGAAAGACTGTAGTGGACAGAATAAAGTGGAGACTACAGTGGAAAGACTAAAGTGGACAGAGAATAGTGGAAAGACTAAAGTGGAAAGACTAAAGTGGACAGACTATAGTGGAAAGACTAAAGTGGACAGACTATAGTGGAAAGACTGTCGTGGACAGAATAAAGTGGACAGTATAGTGGAAAGAATATAGTGGACAGAGAACAGTGGAAAGACTAAAGTGGACTGACTAAAGTGGACAGACTATAGTGGAAAGACTATAGTGGAGAGACTGTAGTGGACAGAATAAAGTGGAGACTGTAGTGGAAAGACTAAAGTGGAAATACTAAAGTGGACAGAGAATAGTGGAAAGACTAAAGTGGAAAGACTAAAGTGGACAGACTATAGTGGAAAGACTAAAGTGGACAGAGAATAGTGGAAAGACTAAAGTGGACAGACTATAGTGGAAAGACTAAAGTGGACAGACTAAAATTGAAAAACTAAAGTGGAAAGACTAAAGTGGACAGACTATAGTGGAAAGACTATAGTGGACAGAATAAAGTGGAGAGTATAGTGGAAAGAATAAAGTGGATAGAGAATAGTGGAAAGCCTAAAGTGGACAGACTATAGTGGAAAGACTATAGTGGAGAGACTGTAGTGGACAGAATAAAGTGGAGACTATAGTGGAAAGACTAAAGTGGAAATACTAAAGTGGACAGAGAATAGTGGAAAGACTAAAGTGGAATGAC
This sequence comes from Branchinecta sandiegonensis, assembly GCA_030848855.1. Classification (NCBI taxonomy): domain Eukaryota; kingdom Metazoa; phylum Arthropoda; class Branchiopoda; order Anostraca; family Branchinectidae; genus Branchinecta; species Branchinecta sandiegonensis. Next base: position 4,170 of record JAUPMV010000161.1, on the reverse strand, counting down.
TAAAGTGGACAGACTATAGTGGAAAGACTATAGTGGAAAGACTGTAGTGGACAGAATAAAGTGGAGACTACAGTGGAAAGACTAAAGTGGACAGAGAATAGTGGAAAGACTAAAGTGGAAAGACTAAAGTGGACAGACTATAGTGGAAAGACTAAAGTGGACAGACTATAGTGGAAAGACTGTCGTGGACAGAATAAAGTGGACAGTATAGTGGAAAGAATATAGTGGACAGAGAACAGTGGAAAGACTAAAGTGGACTGACTAAAGTGGACAGACTATAGTGGAAAGACTATAGTGGAGAGACTGTAGTGGACAGAATAAAGTGGAGACTGTAGTGGAAAGACTAAAGTGGAAATACTAAAGTGGACAGAGAATAGTGGAAAGACTAAAGTGGAAAGACTAAAGTGGACAGACTATAGTGGAAAGACTAAAGTGGACAGACTATAGTGGAAAAACTGTAGTGGACAGAATAGAGTGGAGACGATAGTGGAAAGACTAAAGTGGAAAGACTAAAGTGGACAGACTAGTGGAAAGACTGTAGTGGACAGAATAAAGTGGAGACTATAGTGGAAAGACTAAAGTGGACAGAGAATAGTGGAAAGACTAAAGTGGACAGACTATAGTGGAAAGACTGTAGTGGAAAGAATAAAGTGGAGACTATAGTGGAAAGACTAAAGTGGAAAGACTAAAGTGGACAGACTATAGTGGAAAGACTGTAGTGGACAGACTAAAGTGGAGACTATCTTGGAAAGACTAAAGTGGAAAGACTAAAGTGGACAGACTATAGTGGAAAGACTGAAGTGGACAGACTAAAGTGGAAAAACTAAAGTGGAAAGACTAAAGTGGACAGACTATAGTGGAAAGACTATAGTGGAAAGACTATAGTGGAAAGACTATAGTGGACAGAATAAAGAGTAGACTATAGTGGAAAGACTAAAGTGGACAGAGAATAGTGGAAAGACTAAAGTGGACAGACTATAGTGGAAAGACTACAGTGGAAAGACTGTATTGGACAGAATAAAGTGGAGACTATAGTGGAAAGACTAAAGTGGACAGAGAACAGTGGAAAGACTAAAGTGGAAAGACTGTAGTGGACAGAATAAAGTGGAGACTATAGTGGAACGACTAAAGTGGAAAGACTAAAGTGGACAGACTATAGTGGAAAGACTGAAGTGGAAAGACTAAGTGGAAAGACTAAAGTGGACAGACTATATTGGAAAGACTAAAGTGGACAGACTGAAGTGGAAAGACTATAGTGGAAAGACTAAAGTGGAAATACTGTAGTGGACAGAATAAAGTGGAGACTATAGTGGAAAGACTAAAGTGGACAGAGAATAGTGGAAAGACTAAAGTGGACAGACTATAGTGGAAAGACTATAGTGGAAAGACTATAGTGGACAGAATAGAGTGGAGACGATAAAGTGGACAGACTATAGTGGAAAGACTAAAGTGGACAGACTAAAGTGGAAAAACTAAAGTGGAAAGACTAAAGTGGACAGACTATAGTGGAAAGACTATAGTGGAAAGACTGTAGTGGACAGAATAAAGTGGAGACTATAGTGGAAAGACTAAAGTGGACAGACTATAGTGGACAGACTAAAGTGGACAGAGAATAGTGGAAAGACTAAAGTGGACATACTATAGTGGAAAGACTGTAGTGGACAGAATAAAGTGGAGACTATAGTGGAAAGACTAAAGTGGAAAGACTAAAGTGGACAGACTATAGTGGAAAGACTGTAGTGGACAGAATAAAGTGTAGACTATAGTGGAAAGACTAAAGTGGACAGAGAATAGTGGAAAGAATAAAGTGGACAGACTATAGTGGAAAGACTACAGTGGAAAGACTGAAGTGGAAAGACTAAGTGGACAGACTAAAGTGGAAAGACTATAGTGGAAAGACTAAAGTGGACAGACTATAGTGGAAAGACTGAAGTGGACAGACTGAAGTGGAAAGACTATAGTGGAAAGACTAAAGTGGAAAGAATGTAGTGGACAGAATAAAGTGGAGACTATAGTGGAAAGACTAAAGTGGACAAAGAATAGTGGAAAGACTAAAGTGGACAGACTATAGTGGAAAGACTATAGTGGAAAGACTGTAGTGGACGGAATAAAGTGGAGACTATAGAGGAAAGACTAAAGTGGAAAGACTAAAGTGGACAGAGAATAGTGGAAAGACTAAAGTGGAAAGACTATAGTGGACAGAATAAAGTGGAGACTATAGTGGATAGACTAAAGTGGAGAGACTAAAGTGGACAGACTATAGTGGAAAGACTATAGTGGAAAGACTGTAATGGACAGTGGAAAGACTAAAGTTGACAGACTATAGTGGAAAGACTATAGTGGAAAGACTATAGTGGAAAGACTATAATGGAAAGACTGTAGTGGACAGAATAAAGTGGAGACTATAGTGGAAAGACTAAAGTGGACAGAGAATATTGGAAAGACTAAAGTGGACAGACTATAGTGGAAAAACTGTAGTGGACAGAATAAAGTGGACAGACTATAGTGGAAAGACTATAGTGGACAGAATAAAGTGGAGAGTATAGTGGAAAGAATAAAGTGGATAGAGAATAGTGGAAAGCCTAAAGTGGACAGACTATAGTGGAAAGACTATAGTGGAGAGACTGTAGTGGACAGAATAAAGTGGAGACTATAGTGGAAAGACTAAAGTGGAAATACTAAAGTGGACAGAGAATAGTGGAAAGACTAAAGTGGAATGACTAAAGTGGACAGACTATAGTGGAAAGACTATAGTGGAAAGACTGTAGTGGACAGAATAAAGTGGAGACTACAGTGGAAAGACTAAAGTGGACAGAGAATAGTGGAAAGACTAAAGTGGAAAGACTAAAGTGGACAGACTATAGTGGAAAGACTAAAGTGGACAGACTATAGTGGAAAGACTGTCGTGGACAGAATAAAGTGGACAGTATAGTGGAAAGAATATAGTGGACAGAGAACAGTGGAAAGACTAAAGTGGACTGACTAAAGTGGACAGACTATAGTGGAAAGACTATAGTGGAGAGACTGTAGTGGACAGAATAAAGTGGAGACTGTAGTGGAAAGACTAAAGTGGAAATACTAAAGTGGACAGAGAATAGTGGAAAGACTAAAGTGGAAAGACTAAAGTGGACAGACTATAGTGGAAAGACTAAAGTGGACAGACTATAGTGGAAAAACTGTAGTGGACAGAATAGAGTGGAGACGATAGTGGAAAGACTAAAGTGGAAAGACTAAAGTGGACAGACTATAGTGGAAAGACTGTAGTGGACAGAATAAAGTGGAGACTATAGTGGAAAGACTAAAGTGGACAGAGAATAGTGGAAAGACTAAAGTGGACAGACTATAGTGGAAAGACTGTAGTGGAAAGAATAAAGTGGAGACTATAGTGGAAAGACTAAAGTGGAAAGACTAAAGTGGACAGACTATAGTGAAAAGACTGTAGTGGACAGACTAAAGTGGAGACTATCTTGGAAAGACTAAAGTGGAAAGACTAAAGTGGACAGATTATAGTGGAAAGACTGAAGTGGACAGACTAAAGTGGAAAAACTAAAGTGGAAAGACTAAAGTGGACAGACTATAGTGGAAAGACTATAGTGGAAAGACTATAGTGGAAAGACTATAGTGGACAGAATAAAGAGTAGACTATAGTGGAAAGACTAAAGTGGACAGAGAATAGTGGAAAGACTAAAGTGGACAGACTATAGTGGAAAGACTACAGTGGAAAGACTGTATTGGACAGAATAAAGTGGAGACTATAGTGGAAAGACTAAAGTGGACAGAGAACAGTGGAAAGACTAAAGTGGAAAGACTGTAGTGGACAGAATAAAGTGGAGACTATAGTGGAACGACTAAAGTGGAAAGACTAAAGTGGACAGACTATAGTGGAAAGACTGAAGTGGAAAGACTAAGTGGAAAGACTAAAGTGGACAGACTATATTGGAAAGACTAAAGTGGACAGACTGAAGTGGAAAGACTATAGTGGAAAGACTAAAGTGGAAATACTGTAGTGGACAGAATAAAGTGGAGACTATAGTTGAAAGACTAAAGTGGACAGAGAATAGTGGAAAGACTAAAGTGGACAGACTATAGTGGAAAGACTATAGTGGAAAGACTATAGTGGAAAGACTATAGTGGACGGAATAAAGTGGAGACTATAGTGGAAAGGCTAAA